>JAKSZT010025733.1:173192-184222 GCA_026826555.1 Tolypeutes matacus | reverse complement strand
TTTTTTTTTGACATTTTGCCTTTCATCACTGCAATATTTGGTGTCCAGTCTGTACCATGGCACCTTCCCCCTCTCATTCCCCAGTGCCTCACTATTTTTCTTTTTGTTTTCAAAGAAGTTTTTGGTCACAGCAAAGTCACCCACAGTATACAAGAAACTCTCATATACCCACCTTCCTCCACCTTTCATCACTCCATATTAAAACCTTTTTGTATTTGGATGGTTTGACTCATTGGATGACAAGATTCATAGTTACTTGCAATAAGAGGTCTTGACACACTGGTTTGTCCTCCCCTATTAGGAACTGCCCTTGCTCTTGAGAGACTCCCGTCTGTCTATTTCTGAACAAATCGGTCCTCCCAAAGATGGGAATCCAACTCCTTCCCGCTCATTATATGGGTCTCCACCCACTGACACAAACAGTACGACAGAATGAACACCCACACACTTCTCAGAAGCTTGCTCTATGTGCACCCTGTCTCAAATGCCCCTCCAACTAACACCCTAAACCAATGACCCTTCGTCACATTACCACAAGAGCACTCCCACCTCTGTACTTTCAACCTCTAACCTACAAATCCCAAGTGTTCACCACGTCCCTCTCCCTACCCCACCCCAGCACCCTGGACCTTCTGACCCACCCTTCCCAATCAACCTTCCTGTCAACCCTGCATGCCCCAACCCAATAATATCACTAACTTCTTGTCCTATCCCTTCAATACACAACTATACTCTATCATTTTACCAAAGACTACATTCACATGGGTGATGACTCAGAAACTTCTCTTCTCTTTCTATTTCCTATTTTACAGACAATAGCTCTGTGAAACTGCTCAATTTCCTTAATTCATATCAGTGAAGTCATGTACTGTTTATCTTTCAAGGCCTGGCTTGCTTCAATCAACATAAGTTCTTCAAGATTCATCCATGTTATCCCATGGGTTAGCACTTTACTCCTTCTTACAGCTGAGTAATATTCCATTGAATGTATGTACCACATTTTGGTAATCCATTCATCTATTGATGGGCACCTGGGTTGTTTCCAACTTTTGGCAACACCAAACAATGCCTCTATAAACATTGGTGTACACATATCTGTTCATCTCTTTGCTTTCAATTCTTCAGGGTATATATACCCAGCAGTGGAATTTCTGGAGCATATGAAAGTTTTATAATTAATTTTTTGAGAAACTGCCAAACTGTCCTCTATAGTTGCCGGTCCATTCTACAATCCCACCAGCAGTGGATAAGATTCCCCATTCTTCCACATCCTCTCCAACACTTATAGTCTTCTGTTTTTTTTTAGCTGTCTTTCTAATGGGTGTAAGATGTTATCTCATTGTAATTTTGATTTGTTAGAGCACCTTTTTCTTCTTTATTCCTCAGACTGTAGATCAGTGGATTCAACATAAGGATAATGAGGCTTTAAAGCACAGAGGCCATTTTATCAATATCAAAAGTATGGATGGATTTGGGTTGCAGGTAAAATAGACAAAAAGGTATCATAGAACACAACCACTGATGTCATATGTGAGCCACAGGTAGAGAAGGCTTTGTAGCTTCCCTCAGCTGAGTTCATTCTGAAGATAGACATAAAAATAATGCGTAGGATACAAGAACAATTAAGAGGGAAGGGAACAAATTACAGGCTGATAAAATCAAAATGATCACTTCTAATTCATGTGTGTCAGATCAGAGTATGGATATAAGAGGGAGGCAGTCACAATAAAAATAACTGATGATGTTAGAGGCACAAAAGGACAATGTAAGTAACTTAATTATGACAAAAAGGGCCACAAATATGCTGTAGAGATATGGAATAAGTACTAGAGCCCAACGTACTTTCTCTGACATGATGATCACATAGAGAAGAGGTTTGCAGATGGCCACATAGCCATAATAGGCCATTGCTGAAAGATAAACATTTCACTGAAAATGAAAAACTCAGAGGTTGCTAGCTTAGTGGCACACCAATTGTAGGAAATTGTATTTTTTTTTTTGCAACAAAGTTTACCACCATTTTCGGACCAACAACAGTGGAATATCCAAGATCCGTAATAGACAAATGTCTAAGGAAAAAGTACATGGGTGTGTAGAGCTCGGAATCCAAATGGGTCAAAGTAATCATGCCCAGAATGCAAAGAGAGGGGCCTGCAGCCCAGGGTGGTCTGTGATATCCATGAGAGTAAATTCAGTCACTTGGGTCACTGAAGTATGACTTCGTTTTTAAATATGGATCACCTTGAGAACCTGTGTAAGGCATAAAATCAGTACTCTTTGTAGTTAACATGCTGTCTCTGAGAGAACATAGAATATAATGAACAAGTTCTAGGGGCATTTTCTTTGCTGCAAATTCTAAATAGAATTTCCTCAATCCATCAGGCCAAACTATACACATCAACACTCAATTCAAGTATGCCTTAGAAGGGGCTAAATATTTTTATGTGACTGTTTTGATGCATCTAGAGGGACTTACTACTTTTCACCAAAATTCCTTTTAAGTATTTAAAAAGAGTTACCTATTATATTTCAGCTTTTAAAAATATCAAGTAATTTGTAAAATACACCTCTACACTTAAACAAAAATCCTTAACTTATTGACAATCATTACACCTATTTAAAGTAGCAAGGCATAAAGAGACTTTTCAAACTATTGGTGAAGTGAGGAATCAGGTGGTGATTAGGAAACTTCTGACCATTAAATATGGGTTTTTAATAATTCTCACTATGAAATCGGCTTCTTGTAATAATATAAATCTCGTGTTATAATATGCTGACTTTAGAATTCTGTTAATAATTTCATAGTCTGCATTCATCTGCCTGTTGTTTCTGCAGATTTAATCACTTCTTCAGAATAATTAGCCCCTCCGTGGAGTTCATGTAGCTAAGTAGTTGAGCTCACACCTCACATGAACGAGGTCCCGCGTTCAATCCCCGGTACTTCCAAAAAAAAAATCATACCGAATTATCTCTCAATCACATATAATTCTCCTGTACACCAAGGACCTAGTCGTTTTGATTATTCTTGAACCCTTAATGGAGATTTATGTAAAGTGAAAATAAGAATACAAATGATTAGAGACTACTATTTGAGATCTCATTATGTGCCAGGCACTATTTAAAGCACTTTCCCTTTACTCATGTAATCCCTATAATAACAATAAGAAGTGAGTTGTGTTTCTATCCTCATTTGAAAGTAAGGAAATAGAGGCACAGACAGTTAAATAACTTAGCCTAGATCACTCAGCTAATAAGTGGTGGGGTCAGGATTCAAATACAAGCATTCTGCATTGAGAATAGGTTTTCATAAACATGACATGCTGCCTCTCCATTTAAAGAACCCTCAGTAGACAGGAAATAAAAGAGTGTAACAAGAACGATACCTGGAAATAAGGGTAGACAAAGATCCATTTTGAAATAGATGACTGAAGCATAAGATAATTTGAAAACAAAAGTGTTATAAGTAACACAAAAGCACTGTATAAAAAGTCTATCCTGCATATTAATTCTATTGATGAAAAAAAGATTGCAATCAAAGAAGCAGTTTTGCAGCACATAAGCCCTTCAAGATATTGGAGATGGCCAGTTTGTGCTGTATGTCCTGAGAAAGTTTCAAAGACCTGTTTTGTACTCACCTCCATGAAGAATCAGCTTTGGCCTCCTTCAGTTTTAAACCTCATTGTTGCAAGCATTTAAGCATTTGTCTAGCCTCTTGAGGCTCATTTTCTTAACGTTTTACTTTGATTCAAGGATAAACACAAGGCATACAATTACTCAAGGGAGAGTGTCTTGGATATCTGTTCATTATTCTCTGAAAATCCCATTAGGAAAAAGTTAGAAGTGTTTTGTACCTGATTCTAACGATAAAGAAATTTTACAATATTACCAAACACTGGACATCAAAAATATGCTTTTGTTAGTGACTCAGATATACAACATCATTAACATAGGAGGTACATTACATACAAATACATACACACTCTCATAAAATGCATAAGTAAATAAAAGAATAACTTCTCAAAAAGAAATTATACAATATTTAATATAAAAATCCATTAATAGGGATTTTGCTGGATATAGATTGCAGGTTAACATAAGATAATATCTTGTGCTTGGTATTGCTGCTGCCAAGAAATCTTCGGTCATTCTTTTCTTTGTTCCTCTGCATGCAGTGCATCTTTTATCTCTGGATTCCTTTAAGTATTTCTCTTTGGCCTTGGTTTTCAGAAACTTGATTGTGACGTGCTCTGGCATCGTTTTCTTTCTATTTTTCCTGTCTGGTGTTCTTTGAGCCTTTATACCTCTGGGATTTTACTTGTTTTGTTTTATAAAGTTGGAAAAATTCCTGCCAAGAATGTGTTTTTCTGCCCCATTCTATTCTTTTCTCCTGGACCATAGTGAAATGATGTTAGATACTTTACTATTGTTAATCAGATCACTGAGACTAATTTTTTGATATATTTATTTCAATATTTTGTTTTCTCTCTGACTTCATTTTATATAATCTCTATTGTAATGTATTTACTTGTCTTTTTCAGTGTACAGTGTGTTGTTACTCTCATTCAATAATTTTATATTCATATCTGATATTGTATTTTCATCTCTAAAGTTATTTTGGTTATTTTTAATCTTTTCTTAATGTTCTCCTTTTGCTCTTGTTTTCTATTAAATCAGTAAAGATTTTGAACATATTTTTAATAGTTGTTTTAAAGCTCATATATGCTAATTGTCTCAACAGCTATTTCAGTTTCTTGTCAGTTGACTGATACTTGTTCCTACTTGCTCATATGAGTAGTATTTTGGATTAGTTGCTGAATATCGTGAATTTTATGTTAATGCATGTTATATTTTGTCGTGTGCTTAAGAAGAATGTTGATTTTTTACCCAGCGATCTCATTGTTTTCAAGCTAGATGGGTAGATCTAAAGTAACTCGTTCCTCTAAGATCTTTACTGGATGCCCTGATGTTCAACAAGGGCTATTCTCTCTAGCTCTTTGGAACTCTAAAGTAGTCCTCTCTGAACTCTGTGATTTGTTCAGCCGATACATTCTTAGTAATTCTTTTCACAGCATGTGGAGTTTCACTGCAAGTATGTACAATTAGCACTGATTCATAAACTGAAGGAGACTTATTTTAAATTTGTGGAGCTTTTTCTCTGAATAGTTCCCCCCTCAACAGTACTCTGTCCTCTAAGTTTTGAATGCCATAGCTTCCACAGAATCTAGTATTTGCTTCCTCTTTTCAGGAAGCCCGTTGTTTACTGGTATGAATTGCACTTGAATCCAGAAAATACCTTAGGCAGGTAGTCAAGAATATCTAGGGGCTCATCTTCTTTCTTTCTTATCTCTTTGGAATCACAGCCCTGTTCAACCTGTTTTGGAAACTTTTGTTTCCTACACTTTGTGCAGATTTTCTAGTTGTTTATGGTGGAGTTTTAAGTCTGACCCTAACTGTTATATAACAGAAGGGAGCATAACCTGAGAGCATTTTGACTAGAAATATTTATATGCCTATCTAATTTTAGATGCGATGTGAAAGTTTCTTAAAAATACAGCAGGCTTTTGGTACACTCCATGAGGCTTCCATATTGTGATTGAATTCTAGTAAGGCTTACCTAAAAATGCCAAACATTACATTGTGTAGGAATGGGGAAAGTCCAGAGCAAGGTAGATATGATATGATTTCAGTGTAATATATGATATTCTATCCCCCTAAATATAAAATAAATCTATAAAGTTCCTGAAAAAATAATTTTTCCATGAATTTTTATTGAAATTAGTCAATGGCCTGAATTTCCTTTCTGGGCTGACCAATTAAATATGTTAATTTGAAAATTAAAAATGTTCAATAAGCCCTTAGATCATAAGTGAAAATATTTTTTAATGTATTACCTTTTATTCTTATTTTCTCTTTTGGTCTTAACATTATTATTAGCGGAGTGACTCCAGTTAAAATAGTAAAGTTGGAAGCTCTAAGACCATGTCCCAACATAGAAACAACAACAACAAAAATTAAGAATAATTGTCAGAATCATCTTGGAACTCTTGAAAAGAGCTAGAGCTTTACAGCTACCAAGTATATGTTCAATCAAGAAAATGTAGACATTAATAGGGTAGGAGAATTTTATGCCACTTTAACTTATCCTTGTTACATTACCCTCCAAAGCACTGTGGTATTGTTTTAATTGCAGTGGAATTAATGGATCATAAAGTAAATATATATTTAATTTTATAAAACATAAACACAAGCTTTCCAAAATTATTATAGCTTTTTACATTCCCAATAACTGTGCATTTGAGTTACGTTTGTTCCTCATCCTCATCAATATTAAAGTAGAAACTTTTGCTTTCTTTTAACCATTGTAATTTGCAGAAACTGGTAACTTGTTATTTTATTTTTCATTTTACTGGTGTTTAATGGTTATGAACACTTTTCGATGTACATACTGACGATAAAAATATCTTCTTTTTATAATGCCTAAAATTTTTACTCCTTTTAAAAATGGATTATTTTTTTTATTTTTAATTAATTTCTAGATGTAACTTCATTTTTTAGATGTTTCTTGTGAATATATTCTCCATTTCATTTCTCCATTAAGTCATCAATATTTTCCTTTGAAAATATTGTTTTAAATTTATGCTTATTTTTATTGTCCAACCAAATAAAATTTTGAATCGTGTGAAAGAGAGTCAAGGTTTATATTTTGAATTTATTTTTTGACTTTTTATTTTTCAGTATAGCTAACCAAGTTAATGTGTCATCATTTATTGAAAGGACTTTCCTTCCCCATTTGAATTGCCTTGGTTTCTTTTGTGGAAAATCAGTTGACTCTATATGTGTTTGTCTATTCCTAGGCTTTCTATTCTGTTTCCTGATTTTATTTTATAATTTTAGGCCAATAACATACTGCCCATATTACTGAGGCTTGGAAATATACAGTGTTAATAGTCCAACTTTGTTCTTTTACATTGTTGCTTTGGTATTGTAGGCACATTGCATTATCAAGCAAAATGTTAGAATTCAGTTGTGAATACCATTCCTAGAATGGTATTTTAAAATTCTTTACATGAACATGTGGGGAATTGGCATGTTGAAAAAAGCTGAGTTTTCCAATATGTGTATATATTATATATCTCCATTTATTTGTGTTTCCTTTCATTCCCCTCATCATTTTTTTTATTTTGTAGAATAGTGATATTATACGTCTTTTGTTCATTTTATTACCAATTATTTTTATTTTCCATAAAACTGTTTTATAATGGTATTTTGTTTGTTTGTTTGTTTGTTTTGTTTTGTTTTTATAAACGGTATTTATTTGTGGTAAACACTTACAGTTACAAGTCCCTAAAGAGTACAACTCAAAGTTAATTCCTCACACAAAGACTGTTGCCATCTGTTGATGCAGGATGGCAGGCAATATCTGAAAGGGTTCACCTTTCCTCATTCCTCTATTTGTTTTATTACTTTTATATTTTTTATTTTATTTTATTTTTAATTTATTTATTTTCTATTGTGGGTAAAAATCAAAATTTTCACAATACATACCAATATTTGTAAAATGATATATAAATATATATGCATATATGTGCATTTGCTTACAAAAATTTTATTTATATATATATATAAATATTTTAAGAAGTGCTTAGATTACCTAAAATATTACACAGAACCTACCAGGATTCCCATGTTCCCCACCTCCCACACCTCCCACCACATCCCACACAAACATCTCCCACAAGTGTGGCCCATCACCCTCAATGGACTTACACATACTGAGGCCTTGCCATCAACCATAGACAACAGTTCACATTGTAGACCACACTCTCTCCCACACAGTTCTGAATGGTGTGTGCTGATTTAAAATGGCCTACATCCATTGCCACAATGGCACTCAGGACAACCTCCAAATCCCAAAGAAGCCCCTGTATTTCAACTACTCGTCCCCTCCCTGTCCCAAAAGTGTCAAGTGGCCACTGGCTCCACCTCATTGTTATAATTTTTTCCATTGCTAGAATCACCATATGTGTACAACAGTATACCATAAAGTCCAATCTAGCCCATACTTCTCCCCCAAATCCTGAAGGGACTGGGATGGTGATGTCCACTCCACCTCCAAGTGAGAGAGGGCTTATATCCCATGGATATGGTGGTTGGGAAGATCCTGCCTGCAGATGCAGGCCCTCTCCATTCCCTGGGATGGCCGTTGCCCATTGTTGTCTCCTCGCCAGGTGACTTGGATGAGTCCATTGAGCTGTAGGGTCGGAACTGCAGCTCCACCGAGATCCCACACACACCTAGCACATAGGTAGGCCAGAGGCTCCAGTCTTTGGAAGTGTACCTCAAAACTCCAGCATCACATGTAGGTTTGAATAGAAGGGACTGATGAACCTTGTGGAGGAAGGACTTATTTGAGTCCAATTCTGTCACTCTCAAGAGCACAGATTCCAAAATAGAGCCCAGTGATAAGGCATCAATCTCTGGGGCTATCCACCCTTATATAGGACCTGGGTGTCTCCAGAGGTCTCCAAAGCCACATTGTGTGGGGTGAAATGCACTTTGATGTTCTATGAGCTCCTACTGAGGTGTGCGTAACCATTACCTCTGGGAAGACCTCCCGACTCTCTTTGAAGTCTCTTAGCCACTTGAACTCATTTATCTTTACCTTTTCCCCCTTTTATTCAAGGTCTTTTTCCAGTTATGTTGCCCGTGGGCACATGGTATTAATCCCTCATTGCCAGGGAGGCTCATCCCCGGGAGTCATGTTCCACGTTGTGGGGAAGGTAATGCATTCATATGCTGAGTTTGGCTTAGAGAGAGGCCACATTTGAGCAATAAGGAGGTTCTCAGGTGGCAACCTTTAGGCACCCCATAACAGTAAGCTAAGTCTCAGTTACAAGAGCAAAGACTCACAAGGGTAGTCATCAATAAAAAGAACTCATCAGTGGACCATCCTCTTCTGACGGACACTGTCCCTGCACTCAGAGGACTATGGCTGCTCCCTTGGAGCATGTGGCAGAGCTCTACAGGCTAGGAATTCAGATTCCCTCATTTATTGTGTGATTGTCCACCCACCATGACCATGCCCCATCCTTTGATCTTTTGAACAATTTGTATATCTTTCATGCATATTTGGATGAACTTACTCCCATGAATCCCCGTCCCAGAAACCCTCCACTAATAATCCCCTGCAGTACCCATTGTAACCCTTCTGTGATCTAAATCTTCCATGAACATGTAGTCCATAAAACAATCAAATACACTTAATAGGAAAAAGAAACAACAATGATAAGCTTACATGCAAGAGACAAACATAAGGAAACTCAGGAAATAAAAAAACACAAAAACACAAACAAACAATCAAAAAAAACAAACAAAACATAATATAATTAGCGGATTGGGATGTTCAAAAAAATGGGGAGAAAAGCAAAAGAAATGCCTTAAAAATATATATATATATATATATAAATATATATATATATTCTTTTTTTTTTTTCCGTTTATCACTGTGTTATCAGATGTCTGGTGTGCAGTGACATCTTCCCCCTCTCAATCCCCTTTGTCTCCCAAATTTTCACTTAATTTTCAAAGAAGATTTAGGTCACAGCAAAGCCACACACGGAGTACCAGAGTCTCCCAATTACCAAACTACCCCCCTTCCCCACCCCATATTAACCCCCTCCCCCATTTTTTTTGGATGTTAGCATTGTTATAACTGTTATACAGATAGCAAAATATAGCAACTAACCATTGTCAATGATTTACAGTATAGTTTACCATTTAGAAGATACAGTTTAATAAGTTTTCATGATATTTACCATGTCCTGTGTCCATTACTGTAAGGTAATGAAAAACCTTTCCCATGACCACTAAATACCCCGTTAGATCTTAACTGTTCCTTCCTCCCCACGCCCCTGGGGCATATGACACTCCCAGGTCCTGACTCATGGAATGTCAAGATTCATAGTTACATGCCCTGGGTATTTGAACCTGCCCTTCTTAATCTAACCACCTATCAATGCTGCACCACCAAACCCAGTAATATCACTACCCATCTGTCCTATCATTCAATATGCAACTATACACTATCCTTTTACCATAGATTATGTCCATATGGGTGATGGCTCAAAGCCTGGTCTTCTCTTACTCTCCCTTGTTAACCTATCTTTCAGACTAAGGTTCTCAGAGACTGCTCACTTTCCTCAGTTCAAATCAGTGAGATCATATACTGTTCATCCTTCAGTGCCTGGCTTGCTTCACTCAACATAAGGTCTTCAAGATTCATCCATGTTATTCCATGTGCTAGCACTTTATTCCTTCTGACAGCTGAGTAATATTCCATTGTATGTATGTACCATATTTTGCTTACCCATTCATCTGTTGATGGGCATTGGGCTGATTCCAACTTTTGGCAATGGTGACCAATGCCACTATGAACATTGGTGTGCATAGATCTGTTTGTGTCTTTGCTTTCGGTTCTTCTGGGTATATACCCAGCAGTGGAATTTCTGGATCATACGGCAGATCTATTGTTAGTTTTCTGAGGAACCGCCAAACTGTCCTCCAAAGTGGCTGGACCATACCACAGTTCCACAAGCAGTGGATGAGTGTTCATATTCCTCCACATCCTCTCCAACATTTTGTGTCTCCTGTTTTTTGTTTTGTTTTTTTTTTTTGCTGCCATTCTGATGGGTGTAAGATGGTATCTCATTTTAGTTTTGATTTGAATTTCCCTGATATCAAGCGATGTTGACCATTTTTTCATGTTCTTTATCGCCATTTGAATTTCTTCCTTGGAGAAGTGTCTTTTCAGGTCACTTGCCCATTTTTTAAATGGGTTGTTTGTCTTTTTATTTTCAAGGTGTAGGAATTCTTTATATATGCAGGATATTAGGCTCCTAACAGATATATGTTTGCCAAATATGTTCTCCCATTGGGTAGACTGCCTTTTTATTTTCTTTATAACATCTTTTGAGGTGCAGAAGCTTTTAATTTTGATGAGATCCCATTTATCTTTTTTTTCTCTTGCTGCT
>JAKSZT010025733.1:133426-172792 GCA_026826555.1 Tolypeutes matacus | reverse complement strand
TCTCCAAATATATTTTGTGGTTAGTTTTTCCAGTTCCTTAAAAAATACAGTGTTGACTTTTATTGGGATTGCATTAAATCTGTAGAATAGTTTGGGTAGGATAGACATCTTGATGATGTTTAGTCTTCCTATCCATGAACAAGGAATATTTTTCCATTTATTTAAGTCTTCTTTGATTTCCTTTAACAGTGTTGTGTAGTTTTCTGTATATAAATCCTTTACATCTTTAGTTAAATTTATTCCTATGTATTTGATTCTTTTAGTTACTATTGTAAATGGTATTTTTTTCCTGACTTCCTCCTCAGTTTGCTCGTTATTGCTGTATAGAAATGCTACTGATTTTTGACCATTGATCTTATAGCCTGCAACATTACTGAACTTCTTTATAAGTTCTAGAAGCCTTGTTGAATATTTCTCAGGGCTTTCTATGTATAGGATCATGTCTTCTGCAAATAGTGAAATTTTTAATTCTTCTTTTCCAATCTGAATGCCTTTTATGTCATTTTCTTGTCTAAGTGCTCATGCAAGTACTTCTAAGACAATGTTAAATAGGAGTGGTAATAGTGGGCATCCTTGTCTAGTTCCCGATCTCAGAGGAAGGTTTAAGTATTTCACCATTGAAAATGATGTTAACCTTGGATTTTTCATATATACCCTTTATCTTATTCAGAAAGTTTCCATCTATTCCTATCTTTTGTAGTGTTTATATGAGGAAAGACTGCTGTATTTTGTCGAATGCTTTTTCTGCATCTATAGAGATGATCATGTGATTTTTTTCTTTCAATCTGTTTATGTGGTGTATTACATTGATCAATTTTCTTATATTGAACCATCCTTGCATACCCGGGATGAAACCCATTTGGTCATGGCGTGTCATCCTTTTGATATGTTGTTGAGTGCAATTAGCAAGCATTTTGTTGAGGATTTTAGCATCTAGGTTCATTAGAGAAATTGGTCTGTAATTTTCTTTCTTGTGGTATCTTTATTTGGTTTTGGTATTAAGGTAATGTTGGCATCATAGAATGAGTTAGGCAATATTCCCTCTACTTCTATTTTTTGGGAGAGCTTAAGTTGAATTGTTGTTTACTCTTTCTGGAATGTTTGGTAGAATTCAGCTGTGAAGCCATCTGGTCCTGGGCTCTTCTGATTCGGGAGGTTTTTGATGACTGAGTCTATCTCTTTACCTGTAATTGGACTGTTGAGTTTATCTATTTCTTCTTTCATCAATGTCGACTGTTTGTGGGTTTCTAGAAATGTGTCCATTTCCTCTAACTTATCATTCTTGTTGGCATATAAATTTTCAAAGTATCCTCTTATAATACTCTTTATTTCTGTGGGCTCAGTAGTGATATTCCCTTGCTCATTCCTTATTTTATGTATTTGCATTTGTTCTCTCTCATTTTTTTTTTTTTGTTGTTGTTGTTAGTCTGGCTAAGGGTTTGTCAATTTTCTTGATATTCTTGAAGAACTAGCTTTTGTTTTTTTTTATTGTTTCCAGTGCTTTCTTATTCTCTATTTCATTTAGTTCTGCTCTAATCTTGGTTATTTCCTGTTTTCTACTTCCTTTAGGTTTAGTTTGTTGTTGCTTTTCCAATTCCTCCAAGTGTTCAGTTAGGTCTTCAATTTTAGCTATTTCTTCTTTTTTAATATATGAATTTATGGCTATGAACTTCCCTCTCAGGACTGCTTTTGCTGCATCCCATAAGTTTTGATATGTTGTGCTGTTGTTTTCATTTGTTTCAAGGTAGTTACTGATTTTTTTTGTGATTTCCTCTTTGACCCACTGTTTGTGTAAGAGTGTGTTGTTTAACTTCCATATCCTTGTGCCTAACCTGTTTCTCTGGCCCTTAGTGATTTCTAAGTTCATTCCGTTGTGGTCAGAAAAATTACTTAGTATAATCTCAATCTTTCCAAATTCATTGATTGTTGTTCTGTGGCCCAGCATGTGGTCTATTTTTTAGTAAGTTCATGTGCACTCGAGAAGAATGTAAATCCCACTGTCTTTGGGTGTAGTGTTCGGTACATGTCTATTAAGTCCAGGTCTTCTAATGTATTGTTGAGTGCCTTCATTTCTTTATTGATTCTCTGTCTAGATGTTCTGTCTAATGATGATAGTGGTGTGTTGAAGTCCCCTGCTATAATTGTAGAGGCATTTATTTCTCCTCTTAGTTTTTCCAGAGTTTGCGGCACGTATTTTGAGACACCCTGATTAGCTGCGTAAATGTTGATGATTGTTCACTCTTCTTGAGAGATTACTCATTTTACTAATATGTCGTGTCCGTATTTGTCTCTTACAATAGTGTTACATTTAAAGTCTATTTTGTCTGATATTAGAATAGCTACTCCTGCCCTTTTTTGCCTATTGTTAGCTTGTAAAATGGTTTTCCAGCCATTCACTTTCAGCCTTCTTGAATCTCTGGGTCAAAGTTGGACTTCTTGATTACAGCATATAGATAGATCATATTTTCTTATCCATTCTGCCAATCTGTATCTTTTGATTGGTGAATTTAATCCATTAACATTCAGTGTTATTACTCATAACGAATTTCTTACTTAGCCGATTTTTCTTTGAGTTAATGTATGTCATATTTTGTTCGTTTCTCTTTTTGTCTTTTCAGTTGTTTTTAAACTCTCCTCCAACTGTCTCCCCCTTGTTTTTTCCTTTAAACTTTTAGAGAATCTTGTAGTGTTTCATGAAGTGCTGGTTTCTTATTGACATACTCTCTTAATTTCTGTTTATCTGTGAATATTTTGAACTCTCCATCATTTTTGAATGCCGGTTTTGCTGGGTAGAGAATTCATGGCTGGAAGTTTTTTCTTTTAGTTTTTGACTATGTCATACCAATGTCTTCATGCCTCCATGCTTTCAGCTGAGAAATCAGCACTTAATCTTTTTGTGCTTCCCTTGTATGTGATGGTTCTCTTTTCTCTTGCTGCCTTGAGTATTTTCTCTCTGTCTTGAGCATTGGACATTTTGACAAGTATATGTCTTGGAGTTGGCCTGTTGGGATTTATACTATTTGTGGTGCACTGTGCTTCCTCAATCTGAACATCCATCTCTCTCAATAGGTTTGGGACATTTTCAGCCATTATTTCCTTCAACACTCCTTCTGTTCCCTTTCCCTTCTCTTCTCCTTCTGGGATGTTCATAATGTGTATGTTTGTGCGTTTTGTGTTATCGGTTAATTCCCTGAGTCCTTGCTGGAGTTTTTCTATCTTTTTGTCTATCTGTTCTACTATTGCTTTGATTTCAGCTGTATTGTCTCCCATATCACTGATTCTTTCCTCTGCCTGTTCATTTCTTCTGTTATGTGAATCCAGCATCTCTTTGATTTCTTGGATTTTGCCATTGTTCACCATCATATCCATTACCTTTTTAGGCATGTTTGCAATTTCTTCAGTATGTTCTCCCAGTGTCTTCTTTATTTCCTTAATCACTTCCTTCACTTCTTTAAGTTGGTCCATGATATTTGTTTGGATAGCTTTGATTAGTTTTTCGATGTTCTGCATTGCCTCCTGGTTTTTATTTTGTTCATTGGACTAGTCCATGTTTTCCTGTTTCTCAGAGTCATTTGTATTTTTTGTTGCCCTATGGCCATCATATTATCTTGATGGGTTTGTTCAGTTGATTAGCTTTTCTCTGTGCTCTAGAGTTTTATTTAGCTGGTGATTCTGGGTGTGACTTAAGTTTTCTCTTTGGTACTTTTTCTTCTTATTTTATTTCCTTCCTTCTTTCTATGTTCCCTTGAAGGCAAAATATTATGGCTAGTGGGATCAAAAGATGTAAGGAATGCAGAAGGATAATAGTAATATTGATAAAAGTTAGATGAGGGGCCAAATGAGTCTTAACGAGATGAATATTTAACTTGTGTAGGCAGTGTAGAGTTATAGGGAAAAAAGTGGAGTTCCTACAATGGACTGGGAAAACAAATGGAGGAATATATATATCGTGATTAAGAAGGCTAGAATTATGAGGAGGGAGAGAAATATTAAAGAAAGGGCTGAAAGGAAAAAGTTAATACTAATTTTTAAAAAAAGAAGAAAACAAAATAGATGGAATAGAAATTGACACCCTTAAGTTGTGGGCCTATGGAAAAAAATGTTGTATCTAAGTGCCACAACAGAAAGCAGAAGGCAGAAAGATGAAAGAAGGATAAGCGATAGTTTGGAATACAATATCAATATAGACAGCGAGTGGGAAATTACTGGAGAAGGAGCACAGCAAAGAAGCGACAAGGTAGCAGCACCTAATTTAAAAAAATGAAAGATAAAAGAAAGAGGGGAGGAAAGAGGAAAGAAAAGCAAGAGACCAGAAACAAACAGAGAAAACCCAAAGATCCACACAGGCAAGCAGTCAAACAGAGCTGAGGAGGGTCAGTGATTCCCCTAGGGTCCACGTGGATCCTCTCTGCCTACTTGTGTTTATCAATTAATTTCCCTGCAGAGTTCTACATGCAGGTCCTGAAACAGCTTTTAGTTATTAAACTAAGTTAAAAAGAATTTATTTTTCATTTATTGAAGTGACCTCACTTTTTTTTTTTTTTTTTTGGCGAAATACAAGACCCAAAATAATTCCTCCTCTAGACCAACCCCCTTACGGAAGGGACCCTAGCTGGGCTCATGGAAATTAATCAAGCACATCCCACTTCCTGGACTCCCCAGGGTAGCTGTAGCTCTGATGTTAGTCAGTGCAGAGTGCTAAAGATGGCCAATTCCGCCCCTTCTGGAGCCGAGCACCAGTGTCACTGGGTTGCTATGTAAATCAGTTTGACTGCAGATTCACCTCTCCTCTCAGCCTGATGCTGCTTCAGGTCTGCTTATCTACTTCCCAAAGCTATGGGAGTGGTCCAGGCAGCCAGATCCATAGCAAAAAATAAAAATAAAAAATTCCCTTCCCTGTCCTCCAACAGAACCTTCCCTCTTTTGGAGAGTGTCCCCTCTTCCTGCCTCCATGGCAGCCAGGGGCTTATCTCTGGGCAGTTGGCCAAATCAGCTCCCTCCCCCGAACAGAATCACCCCTCCCATCCACAGGGTGCTGATTTGCTCTGGCTGTTCTATTCACCCAAGTTCCAAGGGGCTCCAGGCAGCCAGATCCCCAGAAAATAAAACTTTCTCGCCCCACTTGCGACTCCAACTGGCTGTTTTATTTATTTTTTCTCCCTAACCGTGGGTTCAGCCGTCTGTGCCAACCACCACCGGCAGGCTTAAAATTCACGAATCTCTACCGTTCCATCCACGCTGTTGATCCATGCAGATAGATGTCCCAAGCTTCTCATTCCACTCGTGCACAGCACAGATCCCCAGGCAGGACCCCATCCACAATCCACCTTGCTCTGGGAGCTTGCAGTGTGTGCCCTCCTACACTAACGCCATCTTGGCCCTATCCTATAATGTTTTTAATTTATCAGTTGTTTGCTTCTATTATCCAATTTCTATTTTATATACAAACCTTCATATCATGAAATGTTAATAAATCCACTTAATAAAGCTTATATTTTTGTACGTTCTTTAAATTCTCCATTTAGACTATCATGTGTTCTTTTAATCCATACTTAGTACCTGCATTTCTTTTTCTAAGGAATGAGAAAAGATTTGATGCTTCTCTTGGTGGCATAGCACCAAACCCATCTGCTTTTGGGGCTAGGATATGAAACCTTCCTTCCTCAGGAAGTGCTGTAGTTGGTGGTGGTAGGTATTAAAAACAAAATATCACTTCTTCTAAGAGAGGGAAAGAAACTCTCCACACCCAGTGCTAAAGAAAGAACTGTTACTGTGGAAAGAATAAAGTCAAAACTATTTGCCTCTAGGAAGGAGGCAGGGAACATTCTTGGGTCTAATAACTTTCAATGATACTTGCATAATTGTGTTACCCTAGGAAGGGGCAAACATTCCCCACCCAAATTTAGACCGATAGAAACAGGTTTGCCTCAACGGATGGGATGATTTGGATGAGGAGAGAAAGCTAATGAAAGCACATCCCCAAGGCTCAGGAGAAAGCAAGAAAAATGATCAGTCTGTGCTCCCACTTAGAGCTCTGTTTTAATTTTCCTGTAGATGTTTATATCAAAAAATGTTGGATTCTAACTTGTTTCTTGTTAATATTATGCTGTGGAGATGTCTGGATTCTGTAATATTCCTCTTAAAACTAGAGGCTCCCTTGTGTCTGCTAACTGTTGTAATGGTAACCACTCCACCTTTCTCTGTTTGAATCCATAAAAACCCTTGCCCTCCCTTGATCAGGGAAGGCAGATTTGAGACACCCCCATCTCCTCTCCTTCCACCAGCCTTAATAAAGCTGCCTTTTCTCACTACATTCCAGTGTGTACTCCAATTCATATGATCCAGACAGAAATTCAAAGGGACCCCTGGGGATTTCCCTTCACCTGTTTCCACTCTGGGACTGATTCTTGATTTTCCTGTGGTTTTGGTGTCCCAAACTCTGTCTTCTCGTACTCCAGGTCAGAAGGACTATGGATTACATATGAGATTTCCATATGAATGATACAACCTGGCCGTGCTCTGAAGATAAAGTTATAAAACAGGAAAATCATCCATTTATTGTCAGTTGTTCTTAAATATTTGCTGCTTTGTTCTCTGCAATATTTCTGATAATGTTTTTACAGATATTAATTGTTAATGGTAGGATGTTATCTCTGATAAAACTTTCATGGTCAATTGTAGAAGCAGATCAGGAAATCTTATTTTGAATTCAAATTTTTATTATATTTATGCTTAATGTAGAATCCTCATTTGACATTTTTTCCTAGTGATTAAATAGGGTGCTCTGTTTTCTTTTCTTTTTTCTTTTTTATTTTTTTTGGCCTTGATTCTTGTTTGTTGTGAAGGCTGTTTTCAATTTTTTTTTCCTTGTGATATGTCACAATTTTTCTACTCTAAACAATTTGAGGTTTTTGTCTTTTGAGTTGGGCATTAGTAATTTATTATAATGAATCTTGTTTATTTATATGTGTCTGTATTTATTCTTTCAGAGGGACATTGAATTTTTGGAACTGGATTTATAGATTTCATCAAACTTGCAATATGTTTTGCCGTTATGTTTTAAAAACTATTTTATATCTTCTAATCCTCTCCACTGGAATTCAGATTAATTTATTTACCAGCAGCTGGTATCATACCCTAATTCTCTCAAATTGCTTACTTTTTTCTTGTTTTTCTCTTCTTCTTACCTGTGGATAATTTCTATAGCTTGGTGTTCTAGTTAATTTCTTTTTCTGCAATGTCTAATCTGCTTTCATGCTTATCCAATAAAATTTTAATTTCTGGTATTATATTAAGCTTTGGAAACTAAAAGGAAGTTTTTGTAATTTCCATTTTTTATTTGTTTGTTTGTTTGTTTGTTTGTATTTTCACCTTTAATTCCTTGAAAATATTTTGATATGTTAAAGTCCTTGTCTGCTAATTCAATCAAGTCATTTATTCCTGGGTCTATTACTGATGATTAATTTTTTCATGATTATGGGTAACACTGCCTTGCTTCTTCAATATAACAAAATATATTTCTTTGGATGCTGAACATTGTGAAAATTATGTTGTTGAATCTCTGTATTTTAAAATATTTCTTCACAAAGTATTGAGTTTTGGTTTTGCAGGCAATTTGCGTGCTTGCAAATACACAATACTTTTGAGGGTAAATTTTGAGCCCTATTAGAATGTGAAGGGTAAATTTTGAACCCTATTAGATTTTGAATTTTTTCCAATAGGATGATTTAGCTCTTCTACCCTATGTTGTTCTCACTATATGCCATAGATGTTCAGTCAACTCCATCCTAATCTTATGCGATTTATGGTCATTTTTTTATCATGATTCTTCATAGTTGTCTTTCACATGTCTTAATGCTGTCTCACCCCAATGTGTAAAGCTTAGGGATCAAACAAAAACTCAAATGGTCACATGTAGTTTTCTTAGTCACTTTCTTTGCCTAGCGCTCTCTACTCCAGTAATTAGCTCCACATATTCCAGTCACCTCCGCTTTTCCACATGCTGATTTTTGTCTTCATGTCAACATGACTGATGTGCTCTCCTTGTGCCCCACCATCACTCTCTGCCAGGAAAATGTCTTCATTCTTTCACAGATCATACTCATGTACTGCACTTTATGACACATTTAAGAGTTCAAAAAGATATTTGCCCATGAATCATATATTGCACTGAAGTGAATAATTAATCAAAGTGCTTTAAAGAGTTGAAAAAAAACATCAAGCAAATTACAGGGAATTCATGGATTCAGGAAAATTTAGTAGAAACAATAATAAAAAAATCTGAATTCATTAGAAAAGTGAATTTCCTAAAACACATATGGTAAGACAGAATATAAGGAAGCGATATAAGGAAGCAATATGCACACACAAACAAACACATATTGTATGCAAACAAATTTTTCAGTTGCCTTTCTTTACATTCCATTTACATGTAGTATGGGATTTGGAGCAATTCTGATAGAAATTTCATTTATATTCAATTTTTACATTTATTAAGCTAATATTTATCAGAGCATGAAATACAATGGGCATTGTGTTACACTCTAGAAATAAAAAGATTATCCCATGCTCATTTTTAGAAATGGCTATTTTAAAGAAGACCTTGCCTGCTAATTTAAATCACTCTAATTTCAGGATGTATTTTAATTAATTGATAGATCTCCTGTTTAGAATAACATGTTCTCACTTGATCATATGTTTAATATGTTTTGTTGGAGCAGCAACAGTCCCCCAAGTGCAGGGACATTGACTGATGAAAGAGGATAATCCACTAATGGGCCTTGATATTGATGACTAGCCTTATGAGTCTTTGCTCTTGAAATTGAAACTTCATCTATTGTTATGGGATGCCTAAGAGTTGCCTCCTGAAAGCCTCCTTGTTGCTCAAATGTGACCTCTCTCTAAGCCAAACTCAAAATATGAATGCATTACCTTCCTCTCAGCATGGGACATGACTCCTGGAGATGAGCCTCCCTGGCACTGAGAGATTTCTGTCAAGTGCCAACTGGCAATGAGATTGGAAAAAGACCTTGAAAAAAGGGGGGAAAAGGTAAAGACAAATGAGTTTATATGACTAATAGACTTCAAAATGATTTGGGAGGTCATCCCAGAGGTGACACTTACACACATCTCAGTAGGATCTCATAGACTTCCAAAGTGGATATCACCCCAAATAGTGGGGCTCTTGAGGGCTCTGGAGACACCCAGGTCCTATGTCATGGTGGATAGTTACAGAGCTTGGTGTCTTTTCAGTGGGCCCTACTATGAAATTTGTGCTCCTGACAGTGACAGAGTTGGACTCAACTATATCTTCCCTGCACATGGCTCATCTATCCCTTCTATTCAAACCTATACTTGGTGCTGGAGTTTGTAGGTGTATGTCCAGAGACTTGAGTCTTTGGGCTGTCCATGTACCAGCTGGGCCTGGAGCTTCCATGAGCACCAACTCCTACTCTACAACTCATTGGACTCACCCAAGACAATTGGCGGGGAGTTGATGATGGACAATGGTCGTCCCAGGGAAGGGAGAATGTTTGCAGCTGCAGGCAGACTAATCCCACCCATTTTCCCCACGGGATATAAGCCCCCTCTCAATTGGAGGTGGAGTGGACATCAACCATCCCAGAATCCTCAGGATAGGGGGAAGAGCTATGGACTAGAGTGGACTTACTGGTATTCCACTACAGACATATTGTGATTCAAGCAGTGGAAGAAATTACAACACTGTTGTGGAGCCAGTTGCTACTGGAGGTTCTGGGGGCAGGGAGAGGGAAAAGCAGTTTTAATAGGGGGGGGGGGTTTCGGGACTTGGGAATTGTTGTGAGTGACATTGCAATGACAGATATGGGCCATTTTATATCATCATATAACATGCAGAACCGTGTGCGAGAGAGTGTTATCTACAATGTGAACTTTGGTTCATGCTTAATGGCAAAGCCCTAGGATGTGTTTATCAATTGCAACTAATGTTCGACACTAATGAAGGATGTTTATGTAAGAGGGTGTGGGAGGTGTGGGGAGTGGGGCATATGGGAATCCCCATATTTTTTGTGTAACATTTATGTAGTCAAGGTATCTTTTAAAAAATAAAAAAAAATTATTAAAAAATTTTGTTTTGTTGGAAACTGTATATTGTGAAATGTATGCGATGAGTGTTGTATTTGTTCATGAAAGTAGTCATTTTTTAAAAATAAGAATAAGCTATCTCTTTTGAAAATTGTTTTCAAGCTTTTTAAGTGGGGTCTGCATTAGGTTTTTAACTCTGAGCATTTTAACAGATGCCTGAGTGTTCAACAGGGACTCTGGCTGTTTGGAATTCTAATCATCTACTTGCCCTCTCTTTGAATTTTTCACCTTATAAGTACATAGTCATTCATTCACAGTCTTGTGTACTTTCTCATTGGAATGCATATTTAAATATTCAACTGCAAACACAGGCCAGCCTATTTTAGATTTTTGTCCTTTTTTATTCTGGTTATTAAATATAATCAGATATTTCATTTCTACTGCTTTCCCAAGGTCCGATATTTGTCTCCTCATTTCAACAAGTCCATTATTATCTGCTTGGAATGTTCTGCATTCCAGTAAGTACTTGAGACAGTTAGCTAGACTTATCATCACTTTCTGCTTCTTAGGAATCACAGTCTTTTTCTGCCTGTTGTTCAATGTCAAAACTTTTCCTTCCTTCATTTTGTGCAATTTTCTCCTTGTTTATGGTAGGAGGTATGTCTGGTCCTAGTTGCTACATCATGGAAGTAAGAATAACCCTGATAGCATTTTGACTAGATATGTTTATATTCCTATCTATTTAAGTTAGGAAGAGAAACTTTCTTAAAAAGATAACAGTCTTTATTCCAACATATGAGTCTTTGAAAATTGTATTTGGTGATTCTTTACATTATTTATAATATATGATATTTATAAAAGGTGGGAGTATCTGGTTGAAGGAGTTAAGTTGGTTTCCCCTCTAGTGGGAAGAAAGAACTGGAACATGGGTGGTAAAATAAGATTTCAGTATATTATATGATCCTCTCTCTATCCCCATCAATATAAAATAAATTCACAAAATCCTTGACATAGTTGTTTTTACATTAAATTTTGCTGAAACCAGTGAATAAGTTTCCTATCTGGGTTGATAAACTAAATATGTCAATTTGAAAAATAAAATGCTTAATAAATCATGAGACAAACTATCTTTTTAAAGTTATTTGATCATTTTCCCTTATATCTTATTTGTTTTTCAAAATGATTATAAATATAGGAACGACAGTGGAAATGGCAGAGGAGGAAATTCCAAAGTTCTGCCCCTCTACAGAAGTACTGAAAAAATAAGCAATATGTCAGCATCATATTTGTTGGAATTCTGTAAGATAGGCAAAGACTTGTAGCAAACACACAAATACAAAATCAAGAAAAAGTCACCTTAACCACAAGAGAAAGGCTTTCTACTGTTTAAAATGTCTTGCCACATCACTCACTGGCACAATGCAATCTTGACATCATCAGCCCATATTTCCAGTATCTGGTTGTAGAGGGTTTACATCAAACTTTATTCCCTAGAAATTATGTTTGTGTATTTGGACTTGTTTGGATGTTGCCCAAAATACCTGACAAGAGGTCCTTACCATTGTTTTACCTAAATTTAAACAATGTCATAATAGAAAAGGGGTTAAGCAGAGGTAATTCCTCAAAAATGTAGAAAGGCAAATGAACAAGCTGCTGCCATGTGTAGCAAAAGGATACAGTTGTGGCATATTACAGACACTGCAAAAGTCCAGGGGGAAAAGTGAGGGAAGTGAGTTACTTTCTAAAATAAAGTGTGTGAAAAGCTATCTTGTATAACACAAAATATAGAAAATCACAGTCTGGCTCAGTGCAAGATATGCTCAGGGAAACAAAAAGAAAAAAAAAATAAAAATAAAAAAACCCTGAAAAACTAAGGAGATACTGTGCTTTCACTGCCAGATAATCTTTAGTCTAAGCACAAGCTGTAAGTAAAGGCTGGGGCAGAGCTATATATAGACTGGCTAAATGTTTCAGGAACATCCCAACACAGAGCTCATCTCCAAAGAATAGGAGTTGTTTTCTTTTCTTATTTTTCTTTCTTTTGTGTTCAAAGTGTTTTAAAAATCTCTGTCAAGCCACCAGCTGTCCACACGTTAAAGACCAAACATTCTAAGACCCCACTGGACAAAAAATATAGGCTTTAAATCTGTTTTAAAAAGTCAGCAAACAAATAAGAATCTATAAACTAGAGCAAGTAACAACATATAATCCTGAGTAGGGGAAAATTATATTTCTAGAGTAATCACTTTGTAATATTCAAAATGCCATATTTCAAATAAAATGCAGGATACAAAGAAACAACAATGAATGACCCATTCACAAGAAAAATAAACAAAAAACAGAAACTGTCCCCTGAGGAGGAAGAAACATTGGGATTTTAGACAAAGCCTTCAAATCAGTTATCTTAAATATGCTCAAAGAGCTAAAGGAAATCAAGAACAAAAATTCTTAAAAGCAAGAGAATGATGAATTAACAAACAAGGAATGTCAATAAAGAGTTAGATATAAAAATAACCAAATAGAATTTCTGGAGTTGAAAGCTATACATACAATTTTAAAAATTAAGAAAGGATAGCAACAGCAGATTTTGGGAGAGAAATAAAACCAGGAAGCATTTAGATAGATCATTTGAAATTATCCATTTTGACAAGCAGAGAAAAAAAAATGATGAAGAAAACTAAATACAGTCTAAGAGACTTCTGGGACATCATTAAGCATATGAACATATTCATAATGAGAATTCTTGAAGTGAGGAGGATGGAGTAGATAATTGGATGGACAAAATATTTGGACAAAATACAAATTTATTAAGTACATGAATCTACACATCCAAGAAGCTCAGTGATTTTCAACAAAGTCAAACACAATTTGATCCACAATTTAAAACATTATAATAAAAATATTGAAAAACAAACACAAAGAAAGAATCTTGAAAAGAACAAGAAAGAAGAAACTTATCAGGTACAAATAATCACCAATTATATTAACCACTGATGTGAATTGCAACTGTATGTACAGCAGAAAAGTACGTTCTTAATGTTAATCCATTCCTATGTGTGTGGACCCATTGTAAGTAAAATATTTGGTAAGCAGGATCTAAAAAGTTAAGATGCAACCCACCATATTCAGGGTGGGTCTTAATCCTCTTACTGGAGTCCTTTAAAAGAGAATGAATTTCAGACTAACAGAGAAAGTCATGGAAGCAAGAAATTGAAAGCATCGAAATTTGAAAGAGAAGGGAGAGACCAGCAGATGCTACCATGTCCCTTGTCATATAGCAGAAGAATCCAGGCTTACTGGCAGCTGGTCTTTGGGGAGAAAGCATAATCTAATGATGCCTTGATTTGGACATTTTTCTCATCTCAAAACTGTAAACTTGTAAGATAACAAATTTCTACTATTAAAAGCAACCCATGTTATGATATATGATTTTGGCAGATAAGCAAACAAAGCAGCCAAATTCTTAATACTAACCATGGAGTCCAGGAGATATTAAAATGATATTTCTATAACATGATGAAAAAGAGAAAATAATGTCAAAACTCTCCTTCAAAACCAAAGGAGAAATTTTTATATTCCTTGTTACATAAAAGCTGAGAGACATCATCACTAATTTACCTTCCCTACAAAAAATACTGAGTACTCCTTGAGTCTGAAGTAAAAGTACACTAGAGGGTAACTCAAGGCTAAATGAAAAAATAAAAAATATAGGGAATCATAAATTCTTGGGTAAATATAAAATCCAGTATTATAATATCTGTGATTTGTAACTCCTCTTTATGTTTCTATATGGTTTAAAAGACAAATACAAAAATCTATTTAAAATCAATGTTAATAAGCTATAAAGGTATAAAAATAAAGGTTTATGACAATAACAACATTAGAAGGAAGGAAAGACTGTTAGAAACAGAAAAAGAAAAGGATGAAATAAAAACTAAACAACACAAAAAGTAATTAAGCAAAAAAAAATGCAGTAATGGAAGGAATAGGGAGCAAAGTAATATATAACATATTGTAAGAAACGCTTCAATTAAAGGCAGATATTGGCAGAATGGAGTTTAAAAAAAGACAAACATGAGCCAACTATATGCTGTCTATGGGAAACTCAATTTAGATCCAAAGATACAATTAGAGAAAACAAGAAGCAAGAGAAGTGAGGTTGCTAAATTAATATAAAAAATAGGCTTTAAATTAAAAACTCTTACAAGAGGCAAAGAAAGTCATTGCAATTGTTAAAAAGTCATTCATCTAGATATAATAATTAAAACTATAGATATCAAACAGAAGAACACTCAAATAATGAAACAAAAATGGGCAGAATTGACGAGAAAGACAGTTCTAAAATAATAGTTGGAAATTCAGTACTGGATTTTCAATAATGGATAAAACAATAGATTGAAGATCAATAAGAAAATAGATGACTTAATGAACATTTTAAACAAACTAGAACTAAGATATCTATGCAGAGCACTTCACCCCAAAACAATACATAACACATTCTTCTCAAGAGTTCATGGAATATTCTATAGGATAGAACATTGTTTAGGCCATAAAATGACTCTTAATAAATTTAAGAACTTTGAAACCAGAGTCATGAAAATTATCTTCTCTGGGCACAATGGAATGAAACTAAATATCAAATAAGAAGTACAAAACCTTCAACTAGTGTGACAATACCAATCAATAAAAAAAGAATATTCTGCTCAGGGGTTGCTGAGACAATTGGATGTCCACATGAAAAACATGAAGTTGGACTTCTTCCTCACACCGTATATAAAAAATTAACTCAAAGATTCATAGGTAAGAGTTAAATTATAGAAATATAGAAGAAAATATAAGAGCCAATCTTCATGATCATGATTTGGTTGTGAATTCCTATATCTGCCACTAAAAGCAAAATAACAAAAGGGAAAAAGAATAATTTGGACATCACCAAAATTGAAATCTTTTGTGCAAAACAGATACTATCAATAAACAGAAAGGACATCCTAACAAATGCAAATAATATCTCAAATAAGAGTCTAGTATTCAGATTATATATCCTCTTATAACTCAATATAAAATGTCAAACAACTCATTTACAAAATGGGGTAAGGAGTTGAACAGATAGTTTTCAAAGGAAGACTTACAAATGGGCAAAAGGCACATGAAAATAATGTCAAAACTATTGGTCATTAAAGGAATGTAAATCAAAAGAAAAAAAAAAGCAAATGAGGGAAGCGGATGTAGATCAAGTAGTTGGGTGCACGCCTACCACATGGGAGGTCCCAGGTTCAGTTCCTGGTGCCTCCTAAAGAAGACAAACAAGACAGCAAGCTGACACAACAAGATGATGCAAGGAGATGATGCTAGGAGATTACGCAACGAGATGATGCAATGAGGAGACACAACAAGGAAACACAATGATAGACACAACAAGCATGGCGCAGAGGTGGCTCAAGCGATTGGGCACCTCTCTCCCACATGGGAGATCCCAGGTTCAGTTTCCAGTGCCTCCTAAAAAGAAGACGAGCAGACCCAGAGAGTACACAATAGAGACAGAAATCAGGCAGCAAGCGCAAACAATAGGGAAGGGTGGATAAGTAAAGAAAATAAAACTTTGAGGAAAAAAAACAACTCATAGTCTAGCCTTTAAAAAAACAAGCAAACAAAAGGGAAGCAGTTGTAGCTCAGTGGTTGAGCGCCTGCTTTCCATGTACGAGGTCCCTGGTACATACAAAAAAAAAAAAAAAGCAAATGAAATAAAATTTCATACTTATTAAGCCAGGCATTTTTTTAAAAATGAAAATAACAATTTGACAAGGAGTGGGATAAATTTGAATGCTTGTACATTACTAGTGGCAAAATAAAATAATTCAGCTTCTTAGGTTTAAAAACAGAATTATCATATGACACTACTACATATATAACTGCAAAGAATTGAAAAAATTTCAAACAAATAGTACTGCATGAATTTTCATACCAGCATTGTTCACAGTAGCCAAAATATAGAAATAAGCCAAATATTCATCACAGAGGAATGGAGAGAAAAAATGTGGTATACACAAAGAACAAAATTTTCTTTAGCTATAAAAATGAATGAGGGACTACTACATGCTATAGCATGGATGAGCCATGAAAATATTATGCTAATTTAAACAAGCCAATTACAAAATGTCACATATTTTGTGACTGAACATATATTATATGAAATGTCCAGAATAGGCAAATCCATAGTAATCAAAAGTAGATTTGTGGATACCAGGGGCTGTAAAATGGCAGAACTAAGAATGTCTTCTTAACTGGCTTGGGAACTCCTTTGATGGTGATGAAAATGTTTTCGACTGGATACAAGTAATGGTTGGTAAATATTGTGAGTGTACTGTCACTGAATTGCATTATTTAAAATGATTAGTTGTATGTTTTTAAAATTTCATCACCATAAAAATATTAAAGATGCACATTTGAACTCTTTTAGATGTATATTGTCTATTAATGCTCTGCTCGTTTCATTCTTCACATTCCTGAATTCCAGGATGTATCAGTCAGGGTTCTCCAGAGGAATAGAACCAACAAAATAATGAATGTTTGTATGTATTAAGAGAATTATTTCAAGGAATTGGTTCATGTGAATATGGGGTCTGGAAAGTCCAAATTCTGCAGTACAGACTAGGGGTTGGTGACTCTGGTAAGAGTGATGTTGAATTCTTGAATCAGAATTCTTTCAGCTGAATACTCAGAAAAAGTTGAAGGGAGTGGTCTTGAAGCAAAGTGTCTTCTGTACACTGGAACCCTCAATTCTATCTCTTAAAATCTACAGACTCAATGAGGCTCACCAAAATTATTGATGATAATCTCCTTTACATAATGTCAATTGATTGTAGACTCTAATTTCATTTGTAAAATAGCTCCACAGGAAGAGTTATTTCAGTATTTGATCAAAAAACTAAGCATCACAATCACACTTGTTGACTGATAAAATTAACATAGATATATCATTATTAGAATTTATTATTTTTGGCATAATCCAGTAAAATATAAATTCTATGAGTGAATATAATTTTGGAGTTTGTCTTAATAAATAAAATACATATATACAGATTGACAGAATATGTAAAAAGTTAATCCAATGTGTGGTTTATGATAGCCATATATTTTTATTTGTCAATTATATGTATTTTTTTGTTTTTAAACAATTTGTTTTCAGTTCACATTTTCTCTTGTTGAGGAATATGGTCTCAAATCCTACAGACTATATTTATCTTATTTTTGAGTTCAGAAGTTTTTCTTAACATGCTATCTATGCCAAAAGCATAGCAGAGAGTAAAAATTGAGTTTCACTTATTTTGTTTAAATGATAGTGCATAGTTGAGAATTTTCACTGTTTCCAATTATTTGGTTAGGAAGAAATTATAAAATATAGAAAGGTGTTTTGTTTGCTGTTTGTTTGAAACTGAGAAGAATTGAAGATGACATAAATATCTGTCCCCAAGGTATTGTAGTAACTAAATTTAATATAATTAGAAGAGTGTATATTACTTCAATGGAACTTATATTAATTAATTACAGTTTTGCTCATCATCCTTTTATGTATTCTCTATTAATGAATAGAATAGTGGCTTTACTGATATTTGGGTGCCCTGCAATGAAGATATTTTACCCTAGGATATTTAGCCTTTTTGAGATATTCTTCCTCCTTCTTCACCAATACAATATTTTACAAATCCATTAAAATATTATTATAGAATTGTCAATATGATCTTCAGGTTCTCATAATAGCTTTACTTCATATTCCACTTAAATTTTCACCTTTAATTACTCCTTTACGCCTTCCAATCATGTATGTTAAATATCTTCAATTTTATCCTTCCTTCTGTTCTCTGAATTTTTTTTCTACTTCCTAAAATTCATTCTTTCAAAATTGCCTGCTATCTGTGCAACTGAAGTATGGCTATGAAAAACAGCAAGTACTGCCTTATGTATATCAGGAGAAGTGAAATAAGATCAAGTGCTAATGATCCAGTTTATCAAATCTGTTTCACACATTAGTAAAGCATAGTCAGCAAGAAATGATTATCACAGTAGAAAAGGGAAATTACAGCCGAAGAAATAAATTTTTCATGCTGTCAAAAGGATACAAAGAAAACTCTCAGTCTCAAACATTCTATACACTGTTGTTTTTTGGCTCAGAAAATACAAAGAAAACAAGACTGAGAATATCCTTGTCTTTAAAGAGAAAAACTAGGAACAAATGGTTTAAGAATGGTAGAGTGTAAAAGTGTTCCATTCAAGGGAAGTCTGAGGTCTATAGAAGCACAAAGAGAATGACTTTGCTTGGGAGCCAAGGAGAAATTAATTCTATCAAAAGACATTTGCTTTTGTCATAAATTTTCTAGAACAATACTCTGTACTGAATATTAAAATCAAAGATCATTGAATCTTAAAGATTCTTTGTTTCTTAAGCTGCAGATCAAGCATAGGGCTGACTAAAGTGTAAAAAACAGAGACCATTTTGTCACTTTCAAAAGTGTGAACATATTTAGGCTGCACAAACATAAATAGTAGAGTCCTATAGAACACAGCCACTACAGTCAGATGGGAACCACATGTGGAGAAAGCTTTTTTTCCTTCCCTTAGCTGAGCACATTTTAATTATGGTTAACAGTACCAACAGGTAAGACACTAGGAATAATAGAAGAGAGGAAATCAAATTAAATGCTGAAAATACTATGATCAATAATCCTATTTCTTGCACATTGGAACAGAGCATAGATACCAAGGGAACATCATCACAGTAGTAATGACTGATGACATTAGAGCCACAGAAGGTCAAAGTAAAAATCTTAATGATGAATATTAGAGACTGAAAGGTGCTGTAGAGGTAGGGGATATCCACAAGTACATGACAAAGTCTCTGGGTCATGATAAAACTGTAGAGCAGAGGGTTACAGATGGGCACATTGCAGTCATAGGCCATGGCCAACAAGATGAAAAATTCACTGATAATGAACAAAAGGAAAAATGCCAACTGTGCAGCACAGGCCTAATAGGAAATGGTATTTTGTTCCTCAACAAAATTTATCAGCCTCTTGGGACAAATGACAGTAGAATTACCTAGATCAATGAAAGCCAGGTGTCTGATTAAAAAATACATAGGTGTGTGGAGGCGGGAGTCCACCTTGGTCAGAATGATCATGCCCAAGTTGCCAACACTGTGACCATGTATATGATGAGAAAGAGCCCAAAGAGGGGAGCCTGCAGCTTGGGATGCCCCGGGACTCCCCATAGAATGAATTCAGGCAGTACTGTCAGATTCTGTAGGCCCATTTCATCCAGTTATCTCTTCAGGAATGCAACAGAGGGATTGTTATTAGATTTTATGTAAAATTGTATAAACAAATTATACTATTTGCAAACATAATGTAGACTCTTTAATATTGGTGGATAGATAATAAATTCCCACATCTGATTTTACAGCTGAAATAAACTATAAAAGTTCACATTTCCTAATATAGGAGGATTCCATATAAAACACATTGTGCACTAATAAGACAGAGTTTAAACTCTTAATAGAGTCAATAATATATATCCACTGATAGAAAACCATGTATGTTTTAATATGGAAATACTAGATTTTATTTATCTACCCAGAAGCACCACAGCTTTACTTCTATGTTTGTATGATTTTTTTTTCCATATTTTTAAAGAAAGAGGCAGAAAAAGGTGAAACAAATGAAGCTTCAATTTTATGGTCTTTCTTTTTTTTTTTTTTTTTCAAAGATTTTATTTATTTATTCATTTATCACCCCCTTGCTGCTTGTGCTCGCTGGGTCAGCTAACCACGCCGTGCGGGCGGGCCTGCCTTCACCAGGAGGCCCTGGGAACCGAACCCGGGGCCTCCCATATGGTAAACGGGAGCCCTACTGATTGAGCCACAGCCGCTTCCCAATGGTCTTTCAATTACAGTTCAAAGACCCTGTTTGGGGCCCTAGTGATAAACTCACACAGTAATATAAATTTGTAAATGTTGTGTAATAAGATGACCATGATCAAGCTGATTATCATGATGATATCTACCCTCAATTAAGGCCATCTTCTTGTTCCAGTTTGTTTTTCGCTCCTTTGTCCTTGACCTAATGATTAGTTGCATCAGAATATCTACAGGAATTACTGGGGGCCAGCTACATGAGAATGAAGTTAAAAGTATATTTAATATTATTGAATATATTAATATAGATCAAATCAATGACATATATAATAAAGTAATGCTATCTGTTTGGGTGTAAGTGACTCCTACGGACACTCCTAGCACCCTGTGTGCTAAGGTGTGTCAGGGGTTTAATTAACAGAAAGAATTTTATTGATGGATTTTATGAATATATGACCATTATCAGATATTTTTATAATTGAATTTTGTGTTTTTATCTTTTTCAGGCTAAATGTATATTCATGTTTATATCTCCAATGTCATTTAGAAATTTTTTAAAGCTACAAATGTATAAACTTAAAGAACAATAATATCTGGTCAATTCCTGCTAAATTCTTTGGTTTACATCCGTATTCAGGATTTTGACTATTTAATTTTATATGCATTATTTCCCCTGATATAGCACTGTAGAAGTGATAGTCTATATTGAATTTAAAAGGTATTCATGAATTTATTACGTCATATATTGCAAACTTTTTTTCTGTAATTATAAAAAGGAGAATTTATAGAGCATAATATGGTGATTTTCAAACATTTCCGTGATAAATACTACCTGTTTTTTCATAGTGTTAAAAAAGGAAAGTCAAGAAATCAAATTGGATCTGCTCTGATTGAAGTTAGGGAAGTTGCTTTAGCCTAATCCATTTGGAATCCTTTTCAAACTCCTCTCACAGTCAAGTTCCTCTCAGTGTTAACCTAGGGTTCTATAAGCTCGATTTTCAATTGCAATAATAATGTAGTTCCAAATATTCAGACAAAAAAATGCAGGCTGAAATTATATAAGGTAATGTAGTATCCAAATTTAGGCTACAAAGCTAGCATGTAGGGACTTTCTTTCCCCTTCCCTTCTTCCCCTCCATCTCCAAGGTAAAAGTCTAGTTTAGTGTAGTTGAAACACAGAGCCATCTTGAAGCAGTTGTCTGGTAAGAATGAGTTTGGATCCTTTGGATGAGTGAAAATTTCCTGAAAGTGGTAACTATTCTAGGATTCTGCTCATTTTAGCTGTTGATTTTGTAAGCCTGATTAAGGAGATTGGAGGCAGGGCTTGTTTGATTGTGACTGATATGAAACCTCCATTTCCTCTTTCTAGATGAGGTTGATTGCAGTACCTGCTTTGAGCCTCATTTCCTATATAGGCCCCTCTTCCTCCACAATATAAGAACTATAAGCTTATGCCCATTTAAAAACTATCTCAATTTTGAATTTTACAATTCCTGCTATCATAGGATTTTACTATAGAATAGGTAAGAACTGGATTGAACAAATAATTCAGAATTCCAGTACCAGTTATAGTAATTTGGTCTCTTTCCATGGTTTGCTAAGAATTTTTCTACTGCTTATTGAGCTTATCTGCATTTTCAGTGTCAGTTATTACTTCTCTGGAAATAGTTGGATTCTTTTACCCTGTTCCTTCCTCTTAATATTTCTTATATTTTCTGAATATGTTAATAGGAACATTGTAATACCTCCTGTTGAGAATAACGATTAGAACAGACATTAGGCAAAAGTTTGCAAAGGAAAAACTGAAATTACAGTGTTCAGTAATGATGTTATCATATAGGATTAATGTTCAGTTCAAGAGATACTCCTAAATTCCACATCTCCTTAAAATCTTGCTATATACTGATTAGTCTACTCAATCAAGTTGTAATGCAGGTGCTGAGAAAATTAGATCCAGTAGTAGGAAATTGAGTAGAAAAACAACAGCAAAAAGGCAACTATTTGCATGAGGAATACTTATCTAAAAATTATTCAGAGTTTATCAGATATTATATAGGGCATATTTATTCTAAAAATATGTATTGTTTATCAGTATTTTACTGGATATTTTACTAAAAGAATATTTATCATTTATCAAATATTGCATAGGGCAAATTTATACTGTACTTTTTATCTCACAATTTCAAATATCATTGGGTTTCTGTATTTTATCTGGAAATCCTAACCTTAATAGATTCTATTAGATTAGATTATTGATGATGTTTTCAGATGCTTTAACTCTCTCTGCACTTGTATCCAAATGTCACTATCATCTCAAGCAAAATGAATATATCTTTGGCACATGCTCATTTCATAGGATTTAATGCTATTAAATGCATTTCATAGGATTTAATGCTATTAAATGCATTTCATAGGATTTAATTCACAGGAATGAATCACAGCTAATAAAATAGATAATAAATAAGTGCATAGTACTTTATGAAATTAACTCTAAGAGAACGTAAGTGCTTATAGTCAGAAATTTCCAATATCCATGTGTAATCAGAATCAAAGACAAAGCTTATCCATTCACCTTAAGTCAAGTACTGGCGTTTTTCTTCCAAATTTCTTTTTTTTTTCCCCAATGGGAAGAATTTACAGTTTTAGGATCCCATTGTGATGCTCCCTGAGGAAGCTGTGTGTAACTCATTCTTATGCCCAAATCATCTGAGAGACTAAATATTCTCTTTATGTACCTGATAATTATGTAGGACACCCGACATGTACCCCAGTGAGAAAAGATGAGGGCAATTGAAGAAAGGAACAAAACATGACAAATAATTTGAACAGTCCCATTGGGGACCTACAGTATGTAAAAGTACTCATTCACTCACCAAAGCCACTTATTAAAGTTACAATAGGGAAAAATAGACATCAGCTCAACCCAGAGATCTGGAATAGTTGGAAAGTTCTTGAATAGTAGATGACATTATAAAACTTAAAGAGTTATTTTCTTGAATTTTTTAATCAATGAAAAATATGAAGTTGTTGCTATGCTAAAATATATCATTTGGAATTGAGGGTTGATTAATAAAATACATGTCTACAGCTAGTTGATTTTCAGTAAGTGTCAAGTTGATTCAATAAGTTAAGAATAATCCTTGGGAAAACTGGATTTCTATATGCCAAAGAACAAATCTGATACCCTTCCTCATACCATATATAAAAATAAACTCAATAGGTAAAATGACCTAAATATAAGAACAAATCCAAAAACTCTTGGAAGAAGACAAAGGAGAAAATCTTCATGACCTTAGATTGAGCAATGGATTCTTAAACTCTTATCAAAGGCAAGAGTAGCAAAAGAAAAAAATAGATAAATTGGACTTCACCATATTTAAAACTTTTGCATATAAAGGATGTTATCAAGAAAGTGAAAAGACACCTATATAATGGGAGAAAATAGTTACAAATAATATGTCATTTATGCAACTCAAAAACAAAGACAATCCAATTAGAAATGGCAAGAACTTGAAGAGATTTTGTCTAAAGAAGATATGTGAATTCCAATGAGCACATGAAATAATGCTCAGTATTAAGATGCCCATTATTAAATTGAGTAAATTTCTCTTTATTCCTGCTTTGCTAAGTTCATTTATAGCTCATATCAAAATCTTTTTCTTCAATGATTGAGATTATCATGCTTTTCTCCCTTGTTTTCCTCAATGTGTTGTTTAACATTGATTTTTGATTGATAAACTAACCTTTTATTCCTAGAATAATGCTCACCATCAGCATATATTTTCCTTTAAATATATTGTTTGATTCCATTTGTTAATATTCTATTGCACATTTTATTTATGTTCATTATTATTTGTGTCTTTAATTTTTTTTCTTGTAGGGTTTTTGTCAGGTTTTGAGATTGAAGTTTTCCGGACTTTTAAAATAAGTCGGTAATGTTCATTTTTATATTATATTTGAAAGAGTTGCTGTAGGGTTGGCAATATTTTTTCCTCAATTCTTCGTAGTATATATCTAAGAAACTATCTGATCCTGGAGCTTTCTTTATGATACATTTTTACTATGTTAAAAATTTAATATATGGCTATGAAAATATTTTTAAAATTTCTTCTTTTGTCAGTTTTGGTAAATTTTATTTTACACATAAATGGTTCATTTTATCTAATTTTTAAACTTCCATATTTCTTCATAATGTTTTCTTACTATCTTGTTACTGAATGTTGTGTTTGCATGTGTATTCCTTCTTACATGAATGATAATGGTTTCATAGCTTATTTTAGTTTTCTCTTTCTCTGTGTTGCTGTCTCTAATTTTCTCTCTCCCTCTCCCACTCTCTTACTCTCTCTGTCTTCTTAACTAATCTTTAGAGGGGTTTATTAATATGATTGATTCTATAATAAAACAGTTTTCTCTACTTTCATTTTATTTATTATTTTTTCCATTATATCCTTGATTTGTCTAATTGTTTTTATTATTTCCTTACTTCTCATTTTTGTTTTAACAGATGTTTTTCTCCCAGCTTATTTTACTAAATTCCTTATTTTATATTATTCATACTTAAAACCGTATCTTTTCTTATTAGCACTGCTTTTACCTAAATAAGAAAAAATATGAGATTCGGTAGTTTTACTATCATTTATATTGTAATCCTTTCTGATTTCCTTCTAATTTCTTTTTAAAAACTAGATTACTTAGGGTTTTGTAGATATTTTTTTAAATTTCAGTTTAACTGCATTTAGTCAGAGAATATACTCAGTAATATATTTTTAAGTGAAATTTATATGATATTGAATTTATATGATATTAAAATGTATAATTCAGTTACATTTTGTGCATTCATTATACTATGCAACCACTGTAGCTCTCTCATTTCAAAATTTTTTCATTACCCATGAAAAATCTTCCCTCCTTTAGGAAACACTACCTCCCTCCATCCCCAACCTTTCAACCAATAACCTGTCCTCAATCTCCATGGAATTGTCTATTCTGGACTCTTCATATAATAAGAATCATAGAAAATGTGATTTTAGGTTTCTGGTTTCTTTTATTTAGCATAATGTTTTTGAGGCTCATTCTAGTGGTAGCATTCATCAGTAAAAATATTTCACCCCATTTTTTGACTGCATAATATTCTATTGTAAATATATACCACAATTTGTGTATTAATTCATTGTGGGATATCATTTGGGATGTTTCCAAATTTTGGCTACTGTGAATATTTCAGCTATGAACATTTGTGTATGACATCCGCTTGAATAGTTGTTTTTAAATATTTTGGGTATATATATAGGAGTGAAATTCTAAGTCATATGGTACTTCTACATTTAATATTTGAGGAAAGTGAAACTGTTTTCTAAATGGCTGCACTATTTTAAATTTCAACAAGCAATGCAGGAGGGTTCTTGTTTTTGCATATTTTACCAAAACGTGTTATTTTGTATACTGTTTTTTTAAAGTAGAATTTCACTCTGGTTTTGAATTGATTTCCTTAATCACCAATGACATTGTATATCTTCCCATGTGCTTATTTAGCATTTGTATAACTTTTTGGAAAAATGTTCATTCAAATTCTTTACACATTTTTTAAAATGTGTTCTTTATCTTTTGTTGTTGAATTTTAAGACTTCTTTGTACAACTTGGATCTAAACCCTTATCAGATAAATAATTTGCAAATATTTTCCTATTACATGAGAAATGTTTTCCCTTTCATGATAATGTCCTTTGATGGACAAAAATTTTCATTTTTGTTGTTTAATTTGCATTTTTTCTTTTGTTGCTTGTGCTTTGGGTGTCAAATACAACAACCCATTGATTCATCTATGGTCATTAAGATTTTTTCTATGATTTTCCACATCTCATATGGTTATATCTTTTATATTTAGGTCTCTGATTCACTATGAACTAATTTTTTAAATGTAAATTAAGTTAGGAATTCAGCATCATTTTTTGCATGTGGTTATTCAGTTGTCTCAGCATCATATGTTTCTGTTTTAATTTTCCAAGTTAGACTATTCATCAAAGTGGTTTGGATCTTTCCCAAATATGAAATCTTTATATTTCTGATAATGTTTCTGCATTAATTCATTACTGGGGTACATATATTTTCTAACACTGTCAGATATCATATGATTTTCAAGAAATTGAGGGAGAAAATGCACTATAAATGTAATAAAACTTGTAGTTTACTCTTAGAGGTTCAAATGCCTGGGGAGAATACAATAACAACAACAAAAATAGGCAGACCAAGAACTATCAGAATTATGTTAATATTTATTTACTTCTTTTCCTAGCAATCTTATTGGACAGATCAAATTTTTTTCATAACACACTCAAGCTAAGCAAAGAGTAAAAGTCAAATTTAGTTTGCTTTCTGTAAATTATACTTCATGGGTGAGAATTTTCTCTTATCTCTTTAATCATTTCACTAAGATAGAGAAAATGTTAAATATAGAAAATTGATTTGTTTTTTTGTTTTTGCTTGTTGGAAACAGAGAAGAGTTCAAAATTAATTAAATATTTCTCTCCAATGATTTTAGTGACTATAGAATAATTGAAAAAAATATATGTCTAAAGACGTTATTTTAATTCAATTGAATTTAACCCACAATCCTTTTATGTATCTTCTATTAGTGAAAATCCTCTCCTCCATATAGTAGCTTTAATGACTTATTTTGGGTTATATGCAAATAAAATATTTTACCTTAGGCTAATTTGTCCTTATAACATGTTGTTCTTCCTTCTTTAAGAACAGGACATTATCTAAATCCACTAAAAATAATATTAGAAAATGTTCCAATATTACTTCCTGGCTTTTACAATAGCTTTTCTTCATCATGTTCTCTATGAATAATCACATTTAATAAATCCTTTATTCTTTCCAATCACATAATATAAGTATCTTTTTTTATCCTTCATTTTGTACTCTGCATTCCCTGTATTCACTTTTTATCATCAATTCCTTTCTTAACTAACTAATATCTATGCATTGAAATAAGCCCATAAAATCAGTAAGGAAGACACTAGGTATCTCAGGAAGAAGTAAAACAAATCAAATTCTACCATATCAAATTGTCCAGTGTATATCATGCATATTTGAATACAGTACAGATAACATGAAATGTTTATCACAGTAGAAATGACTGATAACAAAAGGACGAGTGCATTTTTCATGTTGTCAACAGATGACATGGAAAATTCTTTGTCTCAAACTTTCTATGCACTATTGTTTTAGGCTTAGAAAATATAATGAATACAAGATTGAGAAGATCCTGTCCTTAACAAAACTGACAGAAACAAACACATTGTTTGCTAATATAGAGTGTAATAAGGGTTCCTGTGGCCAATATCAGCTCCACAAATTAAATAGATGCAGGGCACATGCTCAATTCATAGTATTTAATATTTTAACATACAGTACTGCAGGGCGGAACACCAATTAATAAGGGTAATGATGAATATTTGTGGTATACATGCTGGAATCAGCTGTCAGAGACCATAACTGTGTCTACAATCAGAAGCCAGGAGTCATGGAAATTACCTAAATTTGGTTTGAACAGAATCAAGACAATTCTTATCCACTTATTGTGGAGTGAGTTGCTACAACGGTGCATCATGGGGACACAGGTTCAGGGTACAACAGAAACTTTCAGTAATAATCACTTTATTGAACAGAACAAAGAGTCCAGGAAGGAAAAATCTACTTGCCACTGATATCGGGAGAACTGTCATATGATACAGCAATTCCACTGCTGGGTATATATCCAGAAGATTTGAAAGGAAGGACATGAACAGATATGTACACACCAAAGTTCATAGCGGCATTATTCACTATTGATAAAGGTTGGAAACAACCCAAATGCCCATCAACAGATGAATGGATAAACAAATTGTTGCATATACAAAAAATGGAATATTACTCAGCTTTAAGAAAGAATTCAGTATTAACACACAGGGTAACATGGATGAATCTTGAAGACCTTATGTTGAGTGAAGCAAGCTAGGCACTGAAGGACAAATATTTCATGACTTCACTGATATGAATTAAGCAAATTTAGCAGACACACAGAACTAGAGTCTGGACAATAGGCTTACAGGAGATAGAAAGGGAGAAGAAAGTTGTGAGCCAATGCCTATCTGGGAAAAATCTAAGATAAGGTAGAAGCATGTAGTTGTGCAGTGGAGGGGCTTGACAGTGGTGCAGTGATATTATTGGGATGGGCAGTGCTGGTTTGTCAGGGGACTAGGTTGGGGAAGGTGGATTGGACTGTCCATGGAACTGGAGGGAGGGGGGAGGGAAGGAACAGGTAAACACTGGGGATTTGCGAGTATGTGATTGAAACTGCAACATTGGGCAATATGGGAGAGGAAAGTTACAGATTTTGTGTGTTGGATGTAGAGGGCATTAAGGACAGGGTGGACCTGGGCAGACTTCTAGGGAGTGTGTGAGTACTCATCTTGTCATAGTGTGCTGTATCAGTGGGTGGAGACCCACATAATGAGCAGGAAGGCATTGGACTCCCTCCTGGGGAGTCCTGCTATGTTCCCACATAGAGGTGGAGGAGTCTCTTGAGAGCATTGGCAATGCCTAAAAGGGGAGGACAGTCCAGTAACTCAAGCCTTCAATGTTGTTGCAAGTAGCTGAATCTTGTCCTTCAAGGAGTGAAGCCTTGTGGTTGCCATGGGCCCCAAGATGAGGGGGAAGGAGAAATAGAATAGATGAAACATGGGGCATTTTGGGGGTAATGGAAGTGTTCTACATGATCTTGCAATGATAGATACAGACCATGTTAAATTTCATCAAAATTTATAAAATGTACGGTCCAAAATGTAAAACAATGTAAAGCAATGACCATGGTTAGTAGCTATGTTTCAATATTTGTACATCAATTGTAACAAATGAACCATCCACATATAAAATGTTAATAATAGGGAAAAGGGGGAGGATATTTGTGTATATGGGAATCCCCTATATCCTGTGCATAAATTTTCTGTTATATAAAACTTCTTTGAAGAAAAAATGAAAAAAGGAAGACACTGTGGGAATAAACAGAAGAAAATATCACTATACATACAAGACAATAGACCATGCAATGATAAAGACATAATGTCAAAAAATTTTTAAACATTTTTCCATTATTTATTATTCGAAATTTTTATTCTTTTGTTTTTTTTAATTTTTGTACTTTATTTCTTATTTTTAAAACTATCATCATTATTTCATTTTATTATTAATTGTATTTGGTTATTTTTTGGCCTCAGTTTTGAAGAAGTTTTGAAACACAGAAGGCTTACAACTATGAAGGGGGAGGACCATTGGTGTGGGATATCAGTGATGGGGGATACATGGGAGGAGGTCCACCTGGGGCATACATATAAGACATTTAAATATGTTCAAGTAGGTGGAGAGTCACACAATAACTGAAAGAATAGTGAATTCCCATCCTGGGGACCTCTGCCATGGGACATGACTTCCGGGGATGAGCCTCCCTAGAATCAAGGGATCTCTACAAAGCACCAACTAACAATGCAACTGGAGAAAGACGTTGACTAAAAGGGGGGAAAGGTAAAGACAAATGAGTTTATATGGCTAAGAGACTTCAAAGTGAGTCCGGAGGTCATTCCAGAGGTTACAATTATGCACATCTCAGCAGGATCTCATTGACTGTCAAAGTAAATACTACCTCAAATAGCAGGGCTCCTGAGGACTCTGGAGACATCCAGACACTATAGTCAGGGCAGATAGCTCAGGAGTTTGGTGCCTTGCCAGTGGGCTCACTTTAGAATTTAAGTTCCCTCGTGTGACAGAGTTGGACTTAGTTGTGGTTTCCTTACACATGGCTATTCTGACCCTTCTATTTGAACCTATAATTAGTACTAGAGTTGATAGGTGTATGTCCAAGAGACTTAAATCTTCAGGATGTCCATCTGCCAGCTGCACTCTTAATCTCAACCGAGTTGAACACCTATTCTCTAGTTCATTTGACTCACCCAGGACAACTAACAAAAAGATGATGATGGACAATGACCATCGCAAGGAACCAAGAAAGTCTACAACTTTAAGCAAGAGAGGCCCATCCATCTGCCCTATGGGATCAAAGTCCCCGCTCAATTAGAGGTGGAATGGACATCACCATCCCAGAATCCTCAGGATTGGGGAATGAACTATGCACTAAAGTAGATTTACTGGTATTCTACTATAGACTTATAGCAATTCTACCAATGTCAAAACTTATATCATTGATATGGATGCAGTGGCCACTGGAGGTTCTGAGGGCAGGGTAAGGGAAAAATAAGTGTAATATGGGGCCATTTTTGGGACTTGGGAATTGTCCTGAATAACATTGTAACAACAGATACAAGCCATTATATATCTTGCCATAAACTACAAAAATGTGCAGGAGAGAGTGTAAACTACAATGTAAACTTTAATCCATGCTTAGTGGCAATGCTCCAAAATGGGTTCATCAATTGTAACAAATGTACCACACTAATGACACATGTTGTTAATGTGAGAAATTGTGGGAGGTGTAGGGAGTGGGGCATATGAGAATCTCCTATATTTTAATGTAACATTTATATAATCTAAGTATCTTTAAAAATTATATATATATACACACACACACACACACACACATATAATAAATAAATAAATAAATAAAAAGAGCAGGGGATGAAGTCTTATAATCGCCTGTCTCTGAGGGTTACCAAAACTGCTCCAGTATGGGGTCTATAGACTGTAGCTCCTTCTGACTCAAAGCAGTGACCAATTTTTGCTGTTTAAGTGTGTTTTTTATCTACCTTGATGAGGAGGAAGCCCCAAACCTGAGAATTTCTCTTCTGATAAGTATCTGGGGCTACTTGTTCCCAGTTGCTGAGTTTAAGATCTGGCTAGGCCTACATTAACCTTAACATGTCCCCTAGGATGTGAAATAGCACACAGTAGAAAAGGAAGTGCTGATAGTAGAATTCGGGAGGATGGCTGCTGAGCCAGGTTTGTGACTTCCCCAGAGAGAGAGGTGGGGCCCTGTGAGGTCTTGGAGATGGCCATTTAACAGGTGTCTATGATTTCTCTAACACTCACCTTTAATGAAGTACTAGATTTTTTCTTCTAAATGTCTTTTTCTTTTTCCTTGGGTAGGAAGAATTTTTGCTTTCCCTCTCCCATTCTGTTGCTCCCTGAGGAAGTGGTATATAATTTATTCTTATCTGCAAATCATCAATGGTATTTCAAAAATTGTCTTCATGCATCTGCTAATTATGTAGGGAACCCTGCATATTCCCCAGTGAGATAATATTATGAAAATTGAAAAATGAACAAAACAACATAAATGATAATTTATAGTCCCAAGGAAATATATATGATGCAAAGGCACTCATTTACATAAAGTCAATGATTACAGTTAGAAAGTAAATTTTATCTTTTCAAAGAACCAACTTTTTGGCTAATAATTTCCTTTTTTGCTTTTCCATAGTCCTTTTGCCTCTGTTATTTTTTGTTTGTTTGTTTGTTTGGGGACTTTTGAGGTACTAGGGGCCGGGGATTGAACCCAGGACCTCATATGTGGGAAGGTGGCTCTCAACCACTAAGCAACGTAGGCTTCCCTGAGTTGTTTTTGTTTGTTTGTTTGTTTTGCTCATTGTTTGTTTTTATTTTTTTCATGAGGCACTGGAAATTGAAGCTGGGACTTCCCATGTGTGAGGTGGGAACTCAGCTGCTTGAGCCCTATCAGCTCCCCATTTATCTTTTTTCTAATCTTTGTTATTTCCTTTCTTCTGCTGACATTGGATTTATTTTGCACTTCATTTTTTTTTTACATTTCATGAGATGTAAAGTTAGGTTGTTGCTTGGCAATCTTTCTTCTTTTGAATTTTTTTTTTTGAGAGGTTGTGGGTTAATAAAACAATCATGTATACCATATAGGAGTCCTATACCTCACCCACCACCAGCACCTTACACGGCTATGATACATTTGTTGCAAATGTTGAAAAAATAATGTCATAATATTACTGCTATCCATAACCCATAGCTTACATTGGTGTATTTCCCCCACAAACCATCCTATTATTAACACCACATATTAATATCATATCTGTTACAGTTCATGATGGAACAATCTCATCTTTGTACTGTGAACCACAGTCCATCATTCACCATGGGGTTTGCCATATCATATGGTCTCCTGCCTTATACAATTTGTAGCAATTTGAAATTATTTAATGAACCCCAAAAAGAGATGGTTGTGAACTAATCCATTCCTGTGGGTATAGTACCATATGATTGCATTAAGTTCAGTTCATGGGGCCTTTGATTAGATTATTTGATAATAGCACTTTATGGTTAAGAACTATCTTTGATTGTACTATGTCAGTGAGCTGTGACTCAGGTTGAGTATCTATCCTCTCTGTTGTTATAAATGAGACAGAGAGAGAGACACACACACACAGAGGAAAAGGAGGAACCATATTTGATCCTGCAATGTGAAAGAAAGGACTCCAGTTTTGTCCACAGCCAAGCTGCAAAGAAAGAAGCCCCCAAGAGGCTCAAAGAGCTGAAGCCAAGGTGGAGATGTGCCATATGCTTAACAGCTTGAAGCTGTACTCAAGAAGAAAGCTAAGCAGCTGAGACTGATAGAGGAGACCAGGAAAAAGACAAGCCTTATGCCTGGTTGCTCACACCTTAACTCCTGGAAACAGTAGATTTCATAGAGCAAGGCAGAGACCTTGGCAGGTATGAGTGGCCATCTTGCTTCACTACCATGGCTGGACAACAGGATCATCAGTAGGTGACTTTGGAGAGAAAGCACCTCTGATGGCGCCTGGATTTGGAAATTTCATGGCCTTAGAACTATAAGATTTTATCCCAAATAAATTCCCTTTATAAAAACCAACACATTTCTGGTACATCAGCAGCCTTTTGGCAAACTAAAACACAATTCATCCAAAGTATATATTCAGTGGCTCTCAATTTCATCAGAGAGTTGTGCTTGTCATTAGCTCAGTCCATTTCAGAATGTTCTCTTAACTCCAAAAGGAAAAATACCATAACCCCATGTACTCCACCATTATTGACCTTTTGCATTGAAATAGTACCTTCTTTGACATTGCTAAATATAGAATTGCCATAAGACCACATTATTACATTATTATTGCTAACTATATCTATATGTTATATTAATTATATTGTTCCTATGTATCTTCATATTCTTAACACCATGTAAAAGAGGAAAGTTCTTATATTTGTACTATCTCCATATTCTTAACACTTGTAAAAGAGGATAATTCTTACATTTGTACTATTAACCACAATCTTCATCCACCATGAAAATCACTATGTTTTACAATCCCTTGATATCCTCTAGTTTTCTTTCAATTCACATTAACTTCTCTAGACTACCTTTTCAGACAAAATCACATTTATACATCAGCAGTGGTGATTATGTTCACTATAATGTGTTACCATCAACTCTAACTATTTCCCCACATATACAATCAAACTTATTAAACATTCTACATACATTCAAAATCAGTTCCCTATTCTCAACCCACATTCTTTCTCCCAGGTAATCTATATTCCATGAATAAAACTCCACGAATTTATTCATCATATTTACTTCATATTAGTGAGACCATACAATATTTGTCCTTTTATTTCTGGCTTATTTAACTCAACATAATGTCCTAAAGTTTCATTCATGTTGTCATATGCATCCCAAGTTCATTTCTTCTTACAACTGAATAGTATTCCATAGTATTTATATGACACATTTTGTTTATCCATTTATTGGTTGGTAGACACGGGTTTTTTCCATCTTTTAGTAATTGTGAATAATGCAAATATGAACATTGGTATACAAATGTCTGTTCGTGTCCTCGCTTTTAGTTCTTCTGAATAAATTCCAATAATGGAATTGTGGTCTTATGGCAGTTCTATATTTAGCTGCTTGAAGAACTGCCAAACTGTCTTCAACAGAGGCTGCACCATTTTACATTCCCACCAACAGTAAAGGAGTGTTCCCATTTCTCCACATCCTCTCCAGCACTTGTAGTTTTTGGCTTTTTTAATGATGACCATTCTGGAAGGCATGATATTATATCTCATCATAGTTTTGATCTGCATTTCCCTAATAGCTAATGACATGGAACATTTTTTCTATTGCTTTTTGGTCATTTGTATTTCTTCTTTGGAAAAATTCTGATCATGCTTTTGCCTGTTTTTCAATTGGGTTGTTAGTCTTTTTATCATTGAGTTGTATGATCTCTTTATATAACATGGCACTCGAAACATAATCGTATATGTGGTTTCTGAAAATTTTCTTCTTTGAGTGGGCTGCCTTTTCACCTTCTTAAGAAAGTCATTTTAAGCAAAAAGTGTTTACTTTTGAAGAGGTACCATTTGACTACTTTTTCTTTCACTGCTTATCTTAGGTTACACAGATGGTTTAAGAAACCACCACCTACCACAAGATCTTGAAGATGCTTCCTTACATTTTTTTCTAGGAGTTTTATAGTCTTATAGCTTTTATATCTAGGTCCTTGATCCATTTTTAGTTAATATTTGTATAAGATGTGAGATAGGGGTCCTCTTTCTTTCTTTTGGATATGGCTATCCAGTTCTTCCAGCACCATTTGTTGAAGAGAAATTTTTGACCCAGCTGGCTGGATTTGATAGCCTTGTCAGAAATCACTTGACCATAGATGTAAAGTTCTATTTCTGAAATCTTGATTTGGTTCCATTAGTCAATATGTCTATCTTTATGCCAGTACCATGCTGTTTTTACCACTGTATCTAAGTAGTATGTTTTAAAGTCAGGAAGTGAGAGTCCTCCAATTTCACTTTTCTTTTATAAGGCATTTTTGGCTATTTGACAATCCTTATTCTTCCAAAAAATTTGGTAATTAGCTTTTCCATTTCTGTGAAAAAGTTTGTTGGAAAGTTTATTGGGATTGCATTGAATCTGTAAATTGGTTGAGATAGTGTTTTAGTCAGGGTTCTCTAAGGAATCAGAATCAACAGGAGATATCTATAAATAGTATGAGATTTTATTGAAATTATTTCACGTGATCATGGGGATGCACAAGTCCAGATTCCTCAGGCAGGCTGCAAACCAGGGGCTCCAATGAAATTCCAGTGAATGTCTTTCCTGAGTTTCTGGGAGACGTTGGCTCTCCAAAGACAAAATGGAAAATTCTTTCTGAATGCTGAAATCATTACCCTTTTAAGGCATTCAACTGATTGGATAAAATGCCACTCATTGCTAATGGCAAGCTCCCTGGTTGATCGTAGATGTAATTAGCCATATATGCGGTAAACTCACTGACGACTGAAATTCATAAATGTCTTTGTATTACAATTAGTCTAGTGCTTGCTTGACCAAACAACAAGACACAATTACCTGGCCAAGTTGATACATTAGCCTAACCATCACAGGTAGTACTGACATCCTAATGATATTTAGTCTTCCAATCCATGAACACAGAATGTCCTTCCATTTATTTAGGTCTTCTTTGGTTTCTTTTTACATTTTGTATTTTTCTGAATACAGGTGCTTTATATCCTGGGTTGAGTTGGTTCCTAAATATTTGATTCTTTACATCATTATTGTAAATGGATTTTTTTTCTGAATTCCTCCTCAGATTGCTCATTAGTAGTGTATAGAAATGCTACTGATTTTTGCATATTAATCTTGTAATCCACCACTTTGTTTATCTCATCTTTTAGTTTTAGTGGCTTTTCCGTGGATTTTTCAGGATTTTCAATATAGAATCATAACATCAGCAAATAGTGAAATTTTTACTTCTTTCTTGAATATTTGGGAGACTTTTATTTCTTTATCTTGACTAATTGCTCTAGTTAGAACCTGTAGCACAATATTGAATAACAGTGGTGAGAGTGGGCATCCTTGTCTTGTTCCCAATCCCAGCAAGAAAGCTTACAGTTTTCACTGTTGAGTACAATGTTAGTTGTGGGTTTTTCATACATGTACTTTACCATGCTGAGAAAGATTCCTTCTATTCCTATCTTTCAGAGTTTTGTTGTTGTTTTTATCAAGAAAGGATACTGTATTTTCTCATATGCTTTTTATGCATCAATTGAGATGATTATGTGAATTCTATTCTACAATTTCTTTATGTGGGGTATTACATAAATTGGTTACCTGGAGTTCAACCACCTGGTATAAATCCCACTTAATTGTGGCTTATAATTCTTTTAATGTGCTTTTAGGCTAAGCTAGCAAAGATTTTGTTGAGAATTTTTGCAACTATACTTATTAGAGAAATTAATCTGTCATTTTCTTTTTTCATAGTATCTATGTCCAGCTTTGGTATTAGGGTGATATTGGTTTCATAGAATGCATTTGGTAGTGTTCTTTCTTCGTCAATTTTTAAAAGAGTTTGGGCAATATTGGTATTCTATTGCCATTGAATGATTGGTAGAATTCACCAATCATTCAGCCATCTGGTAGTGGGCTTTTCATTTTTGGGAGGTTTTTGATGAGTGTTTCAATCTCATAACTTGTGATTGATTTTTTGAGGTCTTCTATTTCTTTTAAGATCAATGTAGGTGGTCCATGTGTTTTTAGGAATTTGTCTATCTCTTCTATGCTGTCTTGTTTTTTGGCAAACATTTGTTCATAGGCTCCTCTTATGATCTCTCTTATTTCTGTGAAGTCAGTGGTAATGCCCCTTTTCTCATATCTGGTTTTAATTATTTACATCTTCTCTTTTTTTCCTTTGTCAGTCTAGCTAAATGTTCATTGACTTTGTTGATTGATCTTCTCATAGAAACAATTTTTGTTGTTATTTCTGCTTTATTCTTTTTATTTCTTTCCTTCTGATTGCTTTGGGATTAGTTTGCTATTCTTTTTCTAGTTCCTCCAGGTGTGCAGTAAGTCTTTGATTTTAGCTCTTTCTTCTTTTTTAATGTAAGCACTGAGGGGTATAAATTTCCCTCTCATCACTGCTTTTGCTATATCCCATAGGTTTTGATATGTTGTGTTTTCCTTTTCATTTGTCTCAAGTTATTGACTGATTTCTCTTGCAATTTCTTCTGACCCACTAATTTTTAAATAAAGTTTTGCTTAATCTCCATATATTTGAGAATTTTCCCTTTTTCCAACTATTATTATTTCCAGCTTCATTCCATTATGATCAGAAAAATGTTCTTTGTATAATAGCAATATTTTAAAATTTATTGAGACCTGACTTGTTACCCAACATATAGTCTATCTGGAGAAGGATCCATAAGTCCTTGAAAACAATGTATATCCTGCTGTTTTGGGGTGTAATGCTCTATAAATGTTTGCTAGGTATTGTTCATTTATCATATTATTCAAATTTTCTGTTTCCTTATTTATCCTTTGTCCAAATGTTCTATCCAATGTTAAGAGTGGTATATTGAAGTCTCCAACTATTAGTGAAGGGACATCTATTTTTCCCTTCAGTTTTGCCAATGTGTACCTCATGTATGTTAGGGCATCCAATTTAGGTGCATAAATATTTATTACAGTTATTTCTCCTTAGTGAATTGCCCCTATTATTACTATATAATGACTTCTTCATCTTTTAAAATAGTTTGCATTTAAAATCTATTTTGTCTGATTTAATGTTGCTAATCCATATCTTTTTTGGATACTATTTGTGTGGAATATCTTTGTCCAATATTTCACTTTCAGGTCTCCATTCAGTCAGTCTATGTATTTTCATTGGGGAATTGAATCCATTAATATACAATGATATTATTGAAAAGGCATTACTTACTTAGTCCATTTTATCCCTTGGTTTTCCAGTGTCATATCTTACTCTTATCTGTCTTTTTAGCCTCTTCATAACCTTTTTAAATATTCTTTATTTCTACAATTTTCTCCAAGTCTCTTGCCCCTGTCTTTTCCATTCTGGCTGCAGAATTCCCTTTAGTTACTTTTGTAAATCTGTTTTTTTTTTTTTTTTTTTTTTTTTGTAAAAAACTCTCTTAATTTTTGTTTGTTTGTGAAGTGTTTAAACTCATCTTTATTTTTAAGAAATTTTTTTGCTGGATAAAGAATACTTGGCTGGCAGTTTTTCACTTTCAGAACCTTAAATACATCATACCACAGCCTTCTTGCCAATATGGCTTCTGATGAGAGATCAGCACTTAGTTTTATTGAGCATCCCTTGTATGTAATACATTGCTTTTCTCTTGCTGTTTTCAGAATCTGCTCTTTATCTCTAGTATTTGACATTTTGAATAATAGGTGTCTAGTAGTAGGTCTAATAGTACTCATTCTGTTTGGAGTGTGTTGTCCTTCTTGGATATTGATGTTTATATATTTCCTAAGAGTTGAGAAGCTTTGGGTCATTATTTCCTCAAATATTTTTCTGCCCTTTTTTCATTCTCATCTCCTTATGGGACACCTATAATAATATGTTTATATTTTTGCATTGCCATTCAATTCCCTGAGAATCCTGTTCCATTTTTTTTCCATTCTTTTCACTTTCTGTTCTCCTGTCTTTTAAACTTCAGATGCTTTGAATTCCAATTCACCAATTCTACCCTCCCCCAATTCAATTCTACTGGCATAAGCTTCTAATGTATATTTATTCTCTTCCAATGTGTCTTTTATTCCTATAAGCTCTGTGATTTCTTTGCAGGCATTTAAAATTGTTCTTTATGCCCACCCAGTGTCTTCTTAATATCCTTAACTCTTTAGCATTATTTTCCTTCAACTCTTTTAATTGATTTTGGAGATTTGTGTGAACATCTTTGATTAGTTGTCTTAAAACTTGAGTCTCATCAGGAATTTTTATTTGATTCTTTGGCTGAGCCATATCTTCTTGTGTCTTGGTATTGCTTGTAATTTTTTGCTGATATCCAGGCATCTCATTATGTTGGTGAATTTATTCCTAAAATCAATTTGTCTCTCTTCCCTAGTAGTTTTGTTTCAAAGCTTGTCTTTGATTTTTGGTTCAACTTATTCTAAAGCTTTGGGATAACCCAGCTTAAGTTATCAAAACATTGCCAGGGACCCACTAATGGGGTGCAGACCAGATTCAAGAGTGCCTGGAGGGTGCAGATGTGGCTCAAGTTGTTAACTACCTGCTTCCCCTAAAAATAAAAAATAAAAAAATAAGCAAACAAACAAACAAAAAAAACCAACTCAGGGGTGCCGATGTGGCTCAATGATTGTGTGCTGGCATCCCACATGTGAGGTCCCAGGTTCAATCCCTGGCCCAGGTACCTTAAAAAAAAAAAAAAGAATGCCTGGACATGATAGACTCCAAAAACTTTTTTTACTTCTTGCAGTTTCCTGGACAGCCAACAGGTGGTGGTCTTCAGTGAACCTTCCCACATAGGTATCTCTTTAAAAATCTACTTGCTGGTTATTCTGGTCTGGCCAAAGCTGAGATTTAAAATGGG
>JAKSZT010025733.1:68536-80168 GCA_026826555.1 Tolypeutes matacus | reverse complement strand
ATCAGTTATTTTTATTGTGATTGCCTCCCTCTTATATCCATACTCTGTTCTAACACACATTAATTAGAACTGATCCTTTTGATCTCTTCAGGCTGTAATTTGCTCTATTCCTTGTTAATTGTTCTTGTATCCTACCTGTTTATTCTTGTGACCTTCATCAGAATGAACTCAGATGAGGGGAGCTACAAAGCCTTCTCTACCTGTGGTTCCCATCTGACAGTGGTGGTTGTGTTTTCTGGTACCTTATTGTTTATTTATCTGCAAACCAAATCCAACCACACTTTTACTATTGACAAAATGGCCTCTGTGTTTTACACCTTGTTTATCCCTGTGTTGAACCCATTGATCTACAGCCTGAGGAACAAAGAAGTAAAAGATGCTATAAAGAGAGTCTCAACCAACTGATGCAAAATTCCCACTTAATATCTTAATATTCAGCTGTGAAGATACATGCAAGAACACTTGCTTAATATTCTGTCTGACTTATTATGACATCAGAATGTAGACATATTTGATCAGATTAATTTTTTTTTTTGGAGGTTTGAGTACTGGGGCCGGGGATTGAACCTCAGACCTCGTATGGGTAAGCTGTTGCTCAACCACAGAGCCACATTGGCTCCCCTGAGCTGTTTTTTGTTTTGTTTTGTTTTCTTGTTGTTTCTTTTTTGTTTTGTTTTGTTTTTAGAAATCACAGGAGGCCTAACCAAGGATCTTCTATGTGGTAAGCAGGTGCTCAATTGCTTGAGCCACATCTGCTCCACCAGATTAATTTTTCTATATTTTCCTCTTTTTCTGAACAACAACACATCTTTTTCTTATCTGTACACTTCTTTACATTAGTAGAAATATATATTGCAGCGAGACAATATAAGTTCCCAAAGTTTTTTAAGGTCATATTGCAACCTATATTATTTAGGAATAAGGGAAATCATACCAAATTTTGGGTAAGGCCAAATATTCTTTACTGAATCACCTTGGGACCTTTGTCATAAAAAAAAATTGTCAAAAAAATCTAATGGCCTTAATTCTTCAATCTTAAGTCTTTTCCATTGCTGTGTCTATATTTATGACAATGACACTGTCTCAATTACATTAATAGTAAGTTTTGAAATCAGGTTGTGTAAGTTCTCTCTTTCATTTAAAAATTATAATAACTATTCTGGCTCTGCATTTCCAAAGAATTTTGGAATTATGTTGACAATATAAGACTGCTGTAATATTAAAAGTAATTGCACTGAATCTATAGATTAATTTGAAGTGAATTGCCCTCTCAAAAATTTTGAGTCTCCTAATCCATATACATTACATATCCCCCTTTATTTAGACAATTAATTTCTCTCAGAAAGGTTAAAGTAGTATTTAGTGTATAAGTTTTGCACATTTTTGTTAAATTTATTTCTAATTATTTTATTAATTTGGATGTCATTGTCAATTTAATGGTTTTCTTGATTTCATTTTCTGATGATTAGCTCCTGATATGGAGAAATAGATATAAATTTTGCATATTGATATTTCCCCCCTGAACCATGTTAAACTCATTGGTGTTACACATTTAATAAATTCCTTAGAACTGTCTGTATGGAGTATAAAGCGACAATGAACAAAAACAGTTTTACTTTACCCTTTCTAAATATGTGCTCTGTATTCTTGCTGATTTCTAGTTGTTCTATGTATTAATGAGAGGAGGTATTAAAGTCTCCAACTATTATTCCTAAATTGTACATTTCTTTCTTCAATTTTTCACCTTTTTGCTTCATGTATTTTGGGGCTCCATCAATAGATGCGTATGTATTTGTGAATTTGTAACTGTTATATTATTTCAACGAATTGACTCTTTTCTTTATTAAACTTACCACTTTGCCTTTAGTAACATTATCTTAAGTCTATTGTGTCTCTTATATGTACGGTCATTTCCACTCTTTCATTTATCATAACTTCTCTTTTTAACTAAATATATTATACTGCTGTTTTTTTTAATAATTATTGGAGCATTTTATTTCAATAATAATAAACAAAAAACAGACAAACAAGAAATTTCTCTACATCTCAATCTGTTTTCCCTGCTGTACATAGCTGCTATTTCTGGCTATTCTTGCACAATTATTTATTTATTAAGCAGTTTTATTGAGATATTTTCACATACCATATGATCTGTACAAAGTGTATAATCAATGGCTTTTAGTATAATCACAATGTTGTGCATTCATCATCACAAAAAATTTTAGAACAATTTAATTACTCCAAAAAATAAAAAGCCCCATAAACCTTAGCATTCCTTCTCAGGTCCTATATAACCACTAATCTAATTTCATTTTATAAATTGATTTATATTTACATTTTATATAAATGTAATCATACAATATTTAGAGCTTTGTGTGTGTCTGGTTTCCTTCATTTAGCAAAATGATTTTTCTCTGATATTAATATTTTGTAGTTTAACATATATTTGTTCAGTATCAAAGAAAAATGGTCTTATATATGCAATTTTGCCCATAATCATATTTCACAGGCAGTTTTACTATGCTATACTTTTCCAGGTTACATTTTTTGGCTTTCCTCTTAGTAATATGCATGAACTTAGATTTCACTTTATTTTTTTATTTTTTATTTTTTCTCTTAAAAAAGAATGTTTTATTAATGAAGCATTTCAAATGAGAGAAGATAATATACATTCAGCAAAAGAAATGAGTCTTTCTTATTTAGGGAAATTTAACATAAAAATATAAACTGTTTAATGGGGCAATCAACATGTTTAGAAACATAGAAAGAGTCCCTGCCAAATCAAGCCTTACTAATAATCAGAAAAAGGTAAAGATTGTGGCTTATTTTTAAATAAATCTGATATTTTCTTCAGAGTGGGAAAATCTTTCTATGTTTTATGCCAAATACGTATGCCTTTTTTGCTAAATTTCCCTACATTCAAGAAGTACTTGCTTTTTTAAAAACAGAACTTCAAAATCATGGAAAAATTCAAATTTGAAAACATTGATACTGTAAGTACACAAACAGTCCACCAAAAAATGTCCCTCTGTACTATAATCAGGCATATCTCTTTGGTAATTAGACCTTATTTCTGGTACTTCTACTCCCTGTATTCCATTTCTAGGAAGAAATTGTTGTGCAAGCTCTTTGGAAGGATGACTTATTTAAACAAATTCTCTGCAAGGAAAGAAAAGAAACTTTCCTAGAGCTAAACCCTTCTCTCCAAAGTATGTGAAGATCCCACTCCAATTTTTTTTATGGTAATTTTTTTTTCTTTCATATATATTTTAAAAGATGCTTAGATTACATAGATGTTACACAAAAATTACAGGGATTCCCATAATCTCCACCTCCCATACCTCCCATAACATCTCACATAAACCTCTTTCATTAGTGTGACACATCACCTGCAATGGATATACACATCCTGGGGCTTTGTCATTAAGCACAGACCACAGTACACATCATAGGCCACACTCTCTCCCACACAGTTCTGCATGGTATATGCTGATATAAAATGGCCTATATCTGTCACCACAATGTCACTCAGGACAACACCCAAGTCCTGAAATAGCCCCTGTATTACAACTGCCCCCCACTCCCCACCCCCAAAGCGTCTAGTGACCACTGGCTTCACCTCACTGTTAAAATTTCTTCCATTGCTTGAATCCCAATGTGTCTACAACAGAATACCATTTAGTCCACTCTGGTCCATAGCTCTTCCCCCAATCCTGAGGGGACTGGAATGGTGATGTCCTCTCCATCTCCAAGTGAGAGAGGGCTTATATCCCATGAATATAGTGGTTGGAATTATCCTGCTTTCAGCTGCAGGCTCTCTCCATTCCCTGGGATGGCCATTGTCCATCATCATTGTCTCCTAACCAGGTGACTTGGGTGAGTCCATTGAGCTGTAGAGTAGGAGTTGCAGCTCCACCGAGATTCCAGGCACAGCTAGCACATAGGCAGGCCAGAGGCTCCAGTCTCTGGAAGTACACCTACAAACTCCAGCATCACATATAGGTTTGAATAGAAGGAACTGATGGACCACGTGCAGGGAGGACTTATTTGAGTCCAACTCTGTCACTCTCAGGGGCACAGATTCCAAAATAGAGCCCACTGATAAGGTGTCAATCTCTGGGTCTATCTCCCCTTATATAGGACCTGGGTATCTCCAGAGCCCTCAGGACTCCCTCTGTGTGAGGTGATATCCACTTTGGTGTTTTATGAGATCCTACTGAGGTGTGCGTAAGCATTACCTCTGTAATGACCTCCCAACTCTCTTTGAAGTCTCTTATCCACATGAACTCATTTGCCTTTACCTTTTCCCCTTTTTATTCAAGGTTTTTTATTTTTTTTTCCCAGTCGTGTTTCCAGTTGGCACTTGGTATTAGTCCCTCGTTACCAGGGAGGCCCATCCCTGGGAGTCATGTCCCACATTGGGGGGAAGGTAATGCATTCATATGCTGAGTTTGGCTTAGAGAGAGACCACATTTGAGCAACAAGGAGGCTCTCAGATGGCAACCCTTAGGCACCCCATAACAGTGGGCCAAGTTTCAATTATAAAAGCATAGACTCATAAGCATAGTCATCAATAAAAAGAACCCATCAGTGGGCCATGCTTTTTTGCCAGACGCTGCCCTGCACTTGGGGGACTGTTGCTGCTCCCTTAGAGAATGTGGCTGAGCTCTCTAAGATGGGAATTCAGTATTCTCTTGTTTATTGTGTGGGTCTCCACCCACTGTGACAATGCCCCATGAACATTTGAACATTTTTACATATATGTATGCCCAGGTGAACTTCCTCCCATGCATCCCCCATCCCTGACACCCCATACCCATGATCCTCCCCTGCCCCAGTTGTAACCTTTCTGTGATCCAAAGCCTCTTCAAAGATGAAGCCATTACAATAGCCAAATACAATTAATAGAAAAATGAAATAATAATGATAAGTTTAAATATAAAGGATAAAATATATAAAATTTTTTCAAAAATAAAAATAAAAAAATTTTAAAAGATTGGGATATAAAAAAATGAAAAATATTTAAAACATTAAAATTTTTTTTTGACATTTTGCCTTTCATCACTGTAATATCTGGTTTCCTGTCTGTACCATGGTAACTTTCCCCACTCATTCCCCAGTGTTTCACTATTTTTCATTTTGTTTTCAAAGAAATTTTGGTTCACAGCAAAGTCACACACAGAATACAGGAGACTCTCATATACACAACATCCTCCCCCTTTCCTCACCCCCCTGCCATATTAATACCTTTTTACCTGTGGATGGCAGCTTTGTTATAACTGATATACAAATAGTGAAACATAGTTACTAAACATGGTCAATGGTCTACACCATGGTTTACATTTTATACCGTATACTTTTATAAATTTTGATGATATTTACCATGTCCTGTGTCCATCACTGTAAGACCATGCAAAACAATTCCACTGACCACTAAATACCCCCTGTTTGATCTCCTCTATTCCTCCCTCCCCATTCCCCTGGGCCCATGGCAACCAACTGGCTTGACTCGGATGACAAGATTCATAGTTTCATGCAAGAATACTGACACACTGATCTGTCCTCCCCAATTAGGAACCATCCTTGCTTTTGAGAGATTCCCGTCTGAATTTAAAATTCTGTGTAAATTTAAAATAGTAGATCTTTTACAAATAATTCTTACAAGCAATTTATATTTCTTTAAGAATATAAATAAAACACCCATTTGTCTGCATTAAATCTTGTTCTTTTCTGAACAAATCGGTACTCCTGAGGATGGGAGTTCAACTCCCTCCTGCTCATTTTGTGGGTCTCTACCCACTGGCACAACACGTCACGACAGAATGATCAGTCACACACTCCCCAGAAGACCACTCAGGTGCCTCCCATCCTGAATGCCGCCCCCATCCAACACCCCAAACCCTATTATATTGCCGCAAGTGCATTCCCAACTTTGTACTTTCAAACACATATCCGCCAATCCCCATTGTTCACCTGGTCCCTCTCCAAACCCTCTCCCCAATATCCTGGATATTCTATCCCACCCTTCCCAATCTACCCACCTGTCTACCCTGCACCACCAATAAATTAATAAAATAAATTTTATTAATTTATTGTTTAATAAAATTAGCTCTTTCTTTAGGAGAGCTTATTACTGAGTTTGTATTTTCACCTGTTACAAAGTAAAACAATATATCATAACTTTTTAGAGAATGTTAAATCACAATTTTGTCTTTTGATGCTTAAAATGACCTTAATTTTTGTTAATAATTTTATGATCAGACAGAAAGTTATGAGAGAGACCAAAAGCAGCCAAATGATGTATGTTATACTGTAGCCTCAAATTTCAAATTTAGCTAATGAATTGTGTTTTAGTTTTGACTATGTAATCTCACTCTCTTAACTCATAGCATTGTAGCTTAGCATTGTTACCTGTTACCCAGAAAGGGTCTTTAGTCACAAAGTAAATTTCTGCTTGTCTTTTCCCTTATCTACACCAAGCAAATTCCTGTTTTCCACTCCTTTCTCTTTGTCTAAGCCTGGCAAGATTGGGCAACTTACAAAAAGAATGGGAGAACTGAAACCAAGTACTGAAAATAAACAAATAGCTATAACCACTGAATTATTACATAGACAATTTCTTTATAAATTTATTTATTTGGTTCTAAATATTGAGTTTTATTTTTATAGCTATGTAATCTTTAATTGGTAACTAGTTCACACTGGTATTCTCCCTTATCTTATCACTCATGCTTATAGCCCCTTGATGGCCCATTTTGTTCAGTTTAGTCAGGATTTACAAGTGTTTAGCTTAAGTCTCCTTAGTCATTATCTTATGTGGCTTGAACTATTTACAACCTTATGTATTACCTCAGACAAACTTTGTCAGTTCCTAATGGATGTTAATTAAGTAATTTATGACCTACTTTCTAACCTGTAACCCAATGCTTACCCCAGCCAACCTCTGGGGCCTTCCCTTACACACTTCTAATTAAACAAATCAATCAACATCCCTTAACATCCCAATATCCCTATCACCACCTAACTTTGTCTGAAAAATAGTAAAAACCTTAGCCATCTTCATTCAGGGAGAGAGATTGGAGATTTATTTCCTCACCTCCATCAGCTTAATAAAACTCTTTTCCTTGTGTGATCAACGTTTGTGTGGACTTTAAGTCTTTGCACCTGTCAAGAACATAGCAAACTCGTGTTAGTCCCCTAAAGTTCCAGTCAAGGTACTGAAACAGATAAATATCTGTTCATAAGGATTCAACTCTTCATTGAGGCACAAGTCATGAATTTGGATCGTTCAGATTCAAATAGTTATTACAAGTTTGGAATTCAGGGACATTGCATGCATGATGGCGAAAAAAGAGACTCTGTTTCTGTTATAGTCATTTTCACTGTTTCTGAGATGAACTCTGCTCTTACTAGAAAAAGTTTTGAATCACAAACACCACTAGTCTGGGTTCTGGCCACTGCCATTGCCATTTCAACTGCTGCCAAATCCCCTGTGCTAATGTCACAAATATTATGTACGCCAAGAACAGATTTTCTCTAATGTGTTACATGGAATATTAAAGCCCTATCATGATACATAAAATAGGGGTTAAATGTTCAAATGGATTTCTGAAATATATTATACTATAGCCTTTTGCTTGAAGACACAATTACCAATAGAGTAAAAGAGTAGCTGAAGAAGTCTGCTTTAATTTGCACAACCCTTATTCTGCAAATATTTTTGACAGCATGAAAACTTTTCAGAAAACTCTCTTTCCAACATTCTGAGGAAAGTCCATTTTGGACCCCAGATCCCACTTGTGTAATCTAACAGATCCTTATCAGAAAGATAGTTTTCTTATCATAAAATGAAAATGTTTAATCCAGTAATATATATGAACCTTCTCTGCATTGACTGAGTTCACCAAAAATTATAAAGACTATATGTTTCTCTCTCCCTCTCAATCTCTCTCTCTCTCTCTCTGAATATATCTGTATATCTATATAGATATACACATATTTAAATCTTTTCATGGTTAAAGTTTAGCTGTAAAAAGCATCAAATCTATATGTAAAAGAGGAGAAGAGAAAACATCCACCTGAGAGCCTCTTTGAACTTAAAAATAAAACACCAAGGGATACCATGTCTGATTTAAGAGAATATAAAATGAAAATATTTGATTAGCCTGAAGGGAAATTGGGAACTTCATACAATGCTGAGAGAAGTGAAAAAAAAAAATCTCTTTAGAAGGATAATTGGCAATATCTAGCAAAATTCCAGCAGTCAACCATCTCACTTCTTAGAAAAATATCCCAAAGATTCATTGACACAAATATAAAATAACACAAGTACAAGGTTATTCATTGGAATATTATATACATAAGCAATATATTGGCACCCAAAAATCCATTGATATGGAGAAGCTTTCCCAGGAATGAGGAAAATTTCTTAGTATGATATATAGTGATCATCAGACTATGGTATTTCAAATAAAAAAGGAGAAATTAATTAATAGCATACTTCATGCTGTGCAAAAAAAAAGGAAGATTAAAAATATATATGTATATTCATTTTATGTTTAATTAAAAATAAGCATTAGGAGGATAAATGAAAATGAATAAAAAAGGATTACCTTTAGGACAAAAGGGGAATAGAGGGGTACAAACAGGTATGGAGGTCAATCTTTTTTTTAATATACCTTGCTGAGTAGTTTTGATTTTGGAAGCATAGTAAAGTTCTTCATAATTAAAAAGTAAATAAAAAATATAAAGAATTGCCTATACTAAAAATCTTCAATTGTTTCCCAAACAATTGAAAAAAAGTGAAAAAAAAAGTCAAAGGACTAAATTGAACTACAAAGCTTTTAATAATCTGACCCCATGTTGACTCTTGGACCTTGCTGCCTATTCCTCTTTCTTATTCTCTGCTCTGACTTTCATGTTGTCCCTCAAAACAACATGATTATCTGTATATAGGATCATGTGGTATGCAAATAGGAAATGTTTTAATTCTTCCGTTACAGTTTGGTTATCTGTTATTTATTCCTCTGTTTGTTCTTTGCAAGTTCTTCACCCTGACAACCTCTTTCCCAGATAGCAGTTTTCTCTTTCACTCTTGTGCCAATTTGGTTTAAGCCCCAAAAGAAAATGTATTCTAGAATAAAATGGCTTATTATAAGAATTATGTTTGATACAAATATTGACTCATATCATGAGTAAAGGGTGGGGTTAGCAGCTAGTACAGGGCTAGAAAAGCTGCAGCCCAAAGTGAAGTGGAACAGAGTGAAAGCTCAGCCTAAAACCCTGAAGCAAGTTCTCAAAAATCTCCAAGAAATGAACTAACAATGCGACCATTGACTATAGCAGATTTACTTGTAACTGTAGTTGTTGTTTTAGCTTATTTCTTTTACTTGTTATTGTAGTTCTTATTTTATGCTAACTGGGAGATTTTTAACACTGCTGTATCCAGATGTTTGGCCCTCATTTACAGCCCATTTCTTTAACATTTACAGCCAGTTTGTGCTTACATCAGCTCACTTTTATCAATTTTCAAGGGCTTTTCCAGCCATACTTCCCACTCCCTATTACCATAAACAAAACTGAACTAATCAATATATGTCAACTTAAATAACTTTACTACCTCCACCTCCCTTTGCTTGACTCTCATAAAAAAATTCATTTTGTAAACTTACAACTTTTCAAACAAAACAAAAGAAAACATTCTTACATCACCCTTTGCAGAGCCTGATCTTCAATCAGGGATGGATGTTCTCCGAGCCATGCTTAGAATGAAGCAATAAAATTCCATAGGTTAACATCAGCATCTGAAAAAAAAAAACACACCCCAAAAAAACACCCTCATCTCTTTAGACTCAGGGAGACAGGTTGGAGCTTTAAATCCTGTCTCCTTGTGTGACTGCCTCACAATAACCCTTCCCTCAAAATCTTGGTATCATAGTATTGACTTCTGTGCACTTCAGGCAATGAGCCCTTGCTCCATAACAACAAGAATCTTTGAGAACACTCAACTTTCTGAGTTTATAGTAATAAAGCAGGTGCTTCTTGAATTCACAGAAAGGAGCTGATATGACTCTCACTTCTATCTGCCCACAGATCAGATTGAAACACCACTAGGAAATAGTGGCTCCTACTACTCTAGTACTTTCCAAATATTTCAAAAGTTTCTCTCATTCTTAAACTCTAACATGACACCTTATTTAGAAGGAGATGCTGGAAAATTGAAGATCCTAACTTCTCTGCAATTTATAGGATATTTAGAAGGTATTGAAAGTAATTGTATTCATTTTGTATTGCTACCATAATAAATTACCAAAAACATAGTGATTTAAAATGACACAAATTTATCTCACAGTTCTGTAGGCCTGAAGTTTAGATACAGGGTGGTTTGTCTGCTTAGAGTGTCAAAAGATTGAAACAAAGTGATAGCAGGCCAACACTCCTTCAGGAGTCTCTAGGGAAGAATGAATTTGCTCATTCATTCACGTTGTTAGCAGAATTCAGTTTCTTGTGGTTAGAGGACTGAGATCCCCTTTTCAATGCTGGTTATCAGCTGAGAGTTTTTTCCCATGTTCTAGAGGCCACCTTCATAACTTGGTTTATGGTAGCATTCTTCCATCTTTGAAGTCAGCAACAGCAGGCTGAGCTCCCATTACACTCTAAATCTCCTTTGCTGCTTCTTTTACAACATCTCTCTGACTCCAGCTGGGAAAAGATCTCTTCTTTTATGGCACATGTACTTAGATTGGACCTAACTGGTTAATTCACGATAATCTCTCCTATCTCAGGATCTAGAAACATAATCATATCTGCAAAGTCCCTGAATTGCTGAATTGGTTTATTAGCCCTAATCTTTTTGTTGTAGATTTTTTGGGGATTATCTATAGATAGGATCATGTGATATGCAAATAAGAAATGTTTTAATTCTTCCATTCCAGTTAGGATATCTGTTATTTATTTTTCTTGCCCAATTTCTCTAGCTAGAACTTCCAATAAAATATTAAACAAGAGTACTGATAGTAGGCATCCTTGTCTTGTACTTGATATTAAAGGGAAAGCTTGCCATCTTTTACCATTGAGTAGGGTAGTTGTGGGTATTTTCCTAAATGCCCTTTAACATGTTTCTTTTTATGTATCAGTTTTCCTCACTCTTAATATCCTATAGTTGTATGTCTCCAAAAAGCCTTAGCCATTTGTACTTTGCTTATGACTTAGATTTCCCAGGAATCCAGGCTAAAACAGAATTATAAATACACCAAAAGTGCAAAGTTATCTTAAAGGTTATAAAATGGTATACAATGTTCCATTTTATAGAAGAGAAACATGCACCCTGGAGTTGATAAATGTCTTGCACAAACTTTCCCAGGGATAAAGAGGGAAATTGGAACTATCAAGGTTAAAATGATGCTTTGAAATATGGTTATACTTGATTGGAGTGGTCAAGAATATGGTTTCTTGAAAAGTCAGGAGATTCTCTGAGACACTTGGATTTTAAAGCACTAAAATCAAAAGAAGGAAAACAGACAAAGCAAATAAAAGGTGATATACTGCATGCCAACCATGGCTTCATTTAGAGACACTGTTACTTTTCTATATGAGATATCTCTGTACAGTAAATACAGAAACATCAGGCTTC
>JAKSZT010025733.1:55561-66845 GCA_026826555.1 Tolypeutes matacus | reverse complement strand
GGCCAGTGCAGTAAGTCAGACATAAATTTAAAACTTATTAAATAAAGCCCCATCAAGTGTGACCCTGAAAGCGAGTGACTAAATCCTTCCTGTGAGTAAAACTTTGAGAAAGATACTTGATATTCTCCTTGTATAGAGCAAAATATGGCTAGAAGTATAGATAGATTGCATTCTGGGAAGGGATGACTAACTTGGTTTAGAAGAACAAAACATCTGGAAGGTGGTAGATAGTGATCTGGGGAAGAAGTATATGGATGAACTTACAGATATGAACAAATAGCATGCCAATCTTGGTGTCTAATGTTAACTCCTAGCAGATAGAATCTACCACCAAGGAATTTTACAAGAATGACTTGGCCTCTGGATATCAACCAGGCTTACTTATTAATTGCCACCACATTAAAAATGTGTCCATGAAATTATGGGACCAACAAAATAAAATGTGCTTTCTCTCACCAGTGCTGATCTACCTACTGTCACCTTTCAGTGCTTAGCTTATCAGCAGCAAAGTCAATCTCTGAGTCTTCAAAATGGCACCATTCCTCAGTAACACAAGCCAACAACATAATGGAATATGGATCTCATCAAATAAGTTCTGCTTTAGAGAGGGAAGTAATTTGTCCTTATGGCAATTACATAAACTCTTGATAACGATGTGCCTTCTCTGCTTGTATTGCTTTTGCCAACATAACCATTTGAGGTCTCACAGAAAGCTTTAATTATTGACATTGTATTCCATACATTGTTATTTGAGCAAAATAAATGCATTTAAATTAATGGTGGTTATAATAATGGGCATGTGACTATGGGAGTAACTGCTTTTATCATGTAACCCATCACACAGAAACAACTTCTCTAATCTTCTCTAATCTTACAAATTCTCAGTTAAGTCACCAGCTTAGAGGAAATCCTTTATAATTGGGTTGGGACACTCTCTTTTAGGATAGGGTGCTTGCATTGAATCTGTGCCTGATAAATGGTGCTGTATTTGCCATAGCTAGAACTTAAGATACTGTGAATCAAGAGGTAAAAATAGAAGTGACACAACCCATCATCAAAACCAGTGACTTACTGAAAAATTTTTACTTCTAATCTCTATAGCTTCAGGCTTTGTCAGCTTATTAATCTGTCCCTAAGAGGAACACTTCTGGAATGGGACAGAGTAGAGGTCTCATTGAACTATAGACCATGACTTTTACCTGGGCTCTTTGTGTTCCTCTTGCCAGGGGATCAGAAGGAATAAAAAGGAGTTACTTTATTGGTTGAGTAATTAACTCCATTATAATGAAAAGTTAGTGTTTCTACCACATATTGGAGACAGGAATGAATGTAACTAGAATTCAGAGGATTTACTGAGGCATATCATAACATTTCTATACTCAGTGATAATGATAAATTTGTAACTGCAACAATCACCACACAGTACAAGCAGGACAATGGAGGTCTTAAATTCCACAGTGAAGAGGATCTGGGTTACCCCAGAAAAAACAAACAATTTAAAACAAAACAAAGGAAAAACAAAAACCTACCAAAGTGTTGCTGAAGATAAAGTAAAGCTAGAATGGGTGGTGGAGGAGAGAGATGGTGATACCAAATAAGCCATGTGACCTGCTGTGTCACAAGTTTGCTATTTTCTGAAGCCTGATGTTTCTGTATTTACTGTACAGAGATATCTCATATAGAAAAGTAACAGTGTCTCTAAATGAAGCCATGGTTGGCATGCAGTATATCACCTTTTATTTGCTTTGTCTGTTTTCCTTCTTTTGATTTTAGTGCTTTAAAATCCAAGTGTCTCAGAGAATCTCCCAACTTTTCAAGAAGCCATATTCTTGACCACTCCAATCAAGTATAACCATATTTCAAAGCATCATTTTAACCTTGATAGTTCCAATTTCCCTCTTTATCCCTGGGAAAGTTTGTGCAAGACATTTATCAACTCCAGGGTGCATGTTTCTCTTCTATAAAATGGAACATTGTATACCATTTTATAACCTTTAAGATAACTTTGCACTTTTGGTGTATTTATAATTCTGTTTTAGCCTGGATTCCTGGGAAATCTAAGTCATAAGCAAAGTACAAATGGCTAAGGCTTTTTGGAGACATACAACTATAGGATATTAAGAGTGAGGAAAACTGATACATAAAAAGAAACATGTTAAAGGGCATTTAGGAAAATACCCACAACTACCCTACTCAATGGTAAAAGATGGCAAGCTTTCCCTTTAATATCAAGTACAAGACAAGGATGCCTACTATCAGTACTCTTGTTTAATATTTTATTGGAAGTTCTAGCTAGAGAAATTGGGCAAGAAAAATAAATAACAGATATCCTAACTGGAATGGAAGAATTAAAACATTTCCTATTTGCATATCACATGATCCTATCTATAGATAATCCCCAAAAAATCTACAACAAAAAGATTAGGGCTAATAAACCAATTCAGCAATTCAGGGACTTTGCAGATATGAATATGTTTCTAGATCCTGAGATAGGAGAGATTATCGTGAATTAACCAGTTAGGTCCAATCTAAGTACATGTGCCATAAAAGAAGAGATCTTTTCCCAGCTGGAGTCAGAGAGATGTTGTAAAAGAAGCAGCAAAGGAGATTTCAAGTGTAATGGGAGCTCAGCCTGCTGTTGCTGACTTCAAAGATGGAAGAATGCTACCATAAACCAAGTTATGAAGGTGGCCTCTAGAACATGGGAAAAAACTCTCAGCTGATAACCAGCATTGAAAAGGGGATCTCAGTCCTCTAACCACAAGAAACTGAATTCTGCTAACAACGTGAATGATTGAGCAAATTCATTCTTCCCTAGAGACTCCTGAAGGAGTGTTGGCCTGCTATCACTTTGTTTCAATCTTTTGACACTCTAAGCAGCCAAACCACCCTGTATCTAAACTTCAGGCCTACAGAACTGTGAGATAAATTTGTGTCATTTTAAATCACTATGTTTTTGGTAATTTATTATGGTAGCAATACAAAATGAATACAATTACTTTCAATACCTTCTAAATATCCTATAAATTGCAGAGAAGTTAGGATCTTCAATTTTCCAGCATCTCCTTCTAAATAAGGTGTCATGTTAGAGTTTGAGAATGAGAGAAACTTTTGAACTATTTGGAAAGTACTAGAGTAGTAGGAGTCACTATTTCCTGGTGGTGTTTCAATCTGATCTGTGGGCAGATAGAAGTGAGAGTCATATCAGCTCCTTTCTGTGAATTCAAGAAGCACCTGCTTTATTACTATAAACTCAGAAAGTTGAGTGTTCTCAAAGATTCTTGTTGTTTTGGAGCAAGGGCTCATTGCCTGAAGTGCACAGAAGTCAATACTATGACACCAAGATTTTGAGGGAAGGGTTATTGTGAGGCAGTCACACAAGGAGACAGGATTTAAAGCTCCAACCTGTCTCCCTGAGTCTAAAGAGATGAGGGTGTTTTTTGGGGTGTGGTTTTTTTTTTCAGATGCTGATGTTAACCTATGGAATTTTATTGCTTCATTCTAAGCATGGCTCGGAGAACATCCATCCCTGATTGAAGATCAGGCTCTGCAAAGGGTGATGTAAGAATGTTTTCTTTTGTTTTGTTTGAAAAGTTGTAAGTTTACAAAATGAATTTTTTTATGAGAGTCAAGCAAAGGGAGGTGGAGGTAGTAAAGTTATTTAAGTTGACATATATTGATTAGTTCAGTTTTGTTTATGTTAATAGGGAGTGGGAAGTGTGGCTGGAAAAGCCCTTGAAAATTGATAAAAGTGAGCTGATGTAAGCACAAACTGGCTGTAAATGCTAAAGAAATGGGCTGTAAATGAGGGCCAAACATCTGGATACAGCAGTGTTAAAAATCTCCCAGTTAGCATAAAATAAGAACTACAATAACAAGTAAAAGAAATAAGCTAAAACAACAACTACAGTTACAAGTAAATCTGCTATAGTCAATGGTCGCATTGTTAGTTCATTTTCTTGGAGATTTTTGAGAACTTGCTTCAGGGTTTTAGGCTGAGCTTTCACTCTGTTCCACTTCACTTTGGGCTGCAGCTTTTCTAGCCCTGTACTAGCTGCTAACCCCACCCTTTACTCATGATATGAGTCAATATTTGTATCAAACATAATTCTTATAATAAGCCATTTTATTCTAGAATACATTTTCTTTTGGGGCTTAAACCAAATTGGCACAAGAGTGAAAGAGAAAACTGCTATCTGGGAAAGAGGTTGTCAGGGTGAAGAACTTGCAAAGAACAAACAGAGGAATAAATAACAGATAACCAAACTGTAACGGAAGAATTAAAACATTTCCTATTTGCATACCACATGATCCTATATACAGATAATCACGTTGTTTTGAGGGACAACATGAAAGTCAGAGCAGAGAATAAGAAAGAGGAATAGGCAGCAAGGTCCAAGAGTCAACATGGGGTCAGATTATTAAAAGCTTTGTAGTTCAATTTAGTCCTTTGACTTTTTTTTTACTTTTTTTCAATTGTTTGGGAAACAATTGAAGATTTTTAGTATAGACAATTCTTTATATTTTTTATTTACTTTTTAATTATGAAGAACTTTATTATGCTTCCAAAATCAAAACTACTCAGCAAGGTATATTAAAAAAAAGATTGACCTCCATACCTGTTTGTACCCCTCTATTCCCCTTTTGTCCTAAAGGTAATCCTTTTTTATTCATTTTAATTTATCCTCCTAATGCTTATTTTTAATTAAAGATAAAATGAATATACATATATATTTTTAATCTTCCATTTTTTTGCACAGCATGAAGTATGCTATTAATTAATTTCTCCTTTTTTATTTGAAATACCATAGTCTGATGATCACTATATATCATACTAAGAAATTTTCCTCATTCCTGGGAAAGCTTCTCCATATCAATGGATTTTTGGGTGTCAATATATTGCTTATGTATATAATATTCCAATGAATAACCTTGTACTTGTGTTATTTTATATTTGTGTCAATGAATCTTTGGGATATTTTTCTAAGAAGTGAGATGGTTGACTGCTGGAATTTTGCTAGATATTGCCAATTATCCTTCTAAAGAGATTTTTTTTTTCACTTCTCTCAGCATTGTATGAAGTTCCCAATTTCCCTTCAGGCTAATCAAATATTTTCATTTTATATTCTCTTAAATCAGACATGGTATCCCTTGGTATTTATTTTTAAGTTCAAAGAGGCTCTCAGGTGGATGTTTTCTCTTCTCCTCTTTTACATATAGATTTGATGCTTTTTACAGCTAAACTTTAACCATGAAAAGATTTAAATATGTATATATCTATATAGATATACAGATATATACAGAGAGAGAGAGAGAGATTGAGAGGGAGAGAGAAACATATAGTCTTTATAATTTTTGGTGAACTCAGTCAATGCAGAGAAGGTTCATATATATTACTGGATTAAACATTTTCATTTTATGATAAGAAAACTATCTTTCTGATAAGGATCTGTTAGATTACACAAGTGGGATCTGGGGTCCAAAATGGACTTTCCTCAGAATGTTGGAAGGAGAGTTTTCTGAAAAGTTTTCATGCTGTCAAAAATATTTGCAGAATAAGGGTTGTGCAAATTAAAGCAGACTTTTTCAGCTACTCTTTTACTCTATTGGTAATTGTGTCTTCAAGCAAAAGGCTATAGTATAATATATTTCAGAAATCCATTTGAACATTTAACCCCTATTTTATGTATCATGATAGGGCTTTAATATTCCATGTAACACATTAGAGAAAATCTGTTCTTGGAGTACATAATATTTGTGACATTAGCACAAGGGATTTGGCAGCAGTTGAAATGGCAATGGTAGTGGCCAGAACCCAGACTAGTGGTGTTTGTGATTCAAAACTTTTTCTAGTAAGAGCAGAGTTCATCTCAGAAACAGTGAAAATGACTATAACAGAAACAGAGTCTCATTTTTCTCCATCATGCATGCAATGTCCCTGAATTCCAAACTTGTAATAACTATTTGAATCTGAACGATCCAAATTCATGACTTGTGCCTCAATGAGGAATTGAATCCTTATGAACAGATATTTATCTATTTCAGTACCTTGACTGGAACTTTAGGGACTAACACGAGTTTGCTATGTTCTTGACAGGTGCAAAGACTTAAAGTCCACACAAACGTTGATCACACAAGGAAAAGAGTTTTATTAAGCTGATGGAGGTGAGGAAATAAATCTCCAATCTCTCTCCCTGAACGAAGATAGCTAAGGTTTTTACTATTTTTCAGACAAAGTTAGGTGGTGATAGGGATATTGGGATCTTAAGGGATGTTGATTGATTTGTTTAATTAGAAGTGTGTAAGGGAAGGCCCCAGAGGTTGGCTGGGGTAAGCATTGGGTTACAGGTTAGAAAGTAGGTCATAAATTACTTAATTAACATCCATTACGAACTGACAAAGTTTGTCTGAGGTAATATATAAGGTTGTAAATAGTTCAAGCCACATAAGATAATGACTAAGGAGACTTAAGCTAAACGCTTGTAAATCCTGACTAAACTGAACAAAATGGGCCATCAAGGGGCTATAAGCATGGGTGATAAGATAAGGGAGAATACCAGTGTGAACTAGTTACCAATTAAATATTACACACCTATAAAAATAAAACTCAATATTTAGAACCAAATAAATAAATTTATAAAGAAATTGTTTATGTAATAATTCAGTGATTATAGCTATTTGTTAATTTTCAGTACTTGGTTTCAGTTCTCCCATTCTTTTTGTAAGTTGCCCAATCTTGCCAGGCTTAGACAAAGAGAAAGGAGTGGAAACAGGAATTTGCTTGGTGTAGATAAGGGAAAAGACAAGCAAAAATTTACTTTGTGACTAAAGACCCCCCTGGGTAACAGGTAACAATGCTAAGCTACAATGCTATGAGTTAAGAGAGTGAGATTACATAGTCAAAACTAAAACACAATTCATTAGCTAAATTTGAAATTTGAGGCTACAGTATAACATACATCATTTGGCTGCTTTTGGTCTCTCTCATAACTTTCTGACTGATCATAAAATTATTAACAAAAATTAAGGTCATTTTAAGCATCAAAAGACAAAATTGTGATTTAACATTCTCTAAAAAGTTATGATATATTGTTTTACTTTGTAACAGGTGAAAATACAAACTCAGTAATAAGCTCTCCTAAAGAAAGAGCTAATTTTATTAACAATAAATTAATAAAATTTATTTTATTAATTTATTGGTGGTGCAGGGTAGACAGGTGGGTAGATTGGGAAGGGTGGGATAGAAGATCCAGGATACTGGGGAGAGGGTTTGGAGAGGGACCAGGTGAACAATGGGGATTGGCGGATATGTGTTTGAAAGTACAAAGTTGGGAATGCACTTGCGGCAATATGACAGGGTTTGGTGTGTTGGATGGGGGCGGCATTCAGGATGGGGGGCACCTGGAGTGGTCTTCTGGGGAGTGTGTGACTGATCATTCTGTCGTGATGTGTTGTGCCAGTGGGTAGAGACCCACAAAATGAGAAGGAGGGAGTTGAACTCCCATCCTCAGGAGTACCGATTTGTTCAGAAAAGAACAAGATTTAATGCAGACAAATGGGTGTTTTATTTATATTCTTAAAGAAATATAAATTGCTTGTAAGAATTATTTGTAAAAGATCTACTATTTTAAATTTACACAGAATTTTAAATTCAGACGGGAATCTCTCAAAAGCAAGGATGATTCCTATTTGGGGAGGACAGATCAGTGTGTCAGTATTCTTGCATGAAACTATGAATCTTGTCATCCGAGTCAAGCCAGTTGGTTGCCATGGGCCCCGGGGAATGGGGAGGGAGGAATAGAGGAGGTCAAACAGGGGGTATTTAGTGGTCAGTGGAATTGTTTTGCATGGTCTTACAGTGATGGACACAGGACATGGTAAATATCATCAAAATTTATAAAAGTATACGGTATAAAATGTAAACCATGGTGTAGACCATTGACCATGTTTAGTAACTATGTTTCACTATTTGTATATCAGTTATAACAAAGCTACCATCCACAGGTAAAAAGGTATTAATATGGCAGGGGGGTGAGGAAAGGGGGAGGATGTTGTGTATATGAGAGTCTCCTGTATTCTGTGTGTGACTTTGCTGTGAACCAAAATTTCTTTGAAAACAAAATGAAAAATAGTGAAACACTGGGGAATGAGTGGGGAAAGTTACCATGGTACAGACAGGAAACCAGATATTACAATGATGAAAGGCAAAATGTCAAAAAAAAATTTTAATGTTTTAAATATTTTTCATTTTTTTATATCCCAATCTTTTAAAAATTTATTTTTATTTTTGAAAAAATTTTATATATTTTATCCTTTATATTTAAACTTATCATTATTATTTCATTTTACTATTAATTGTATTTGGCTATTGTAATGGCTTCATCTTTGAAGAGGCTTTGGATCACAGAAAGGTTACAACTGGGGCAGGGGAGGATCATGGGTATGGGGTGTCAGGGATGGGGGATGCATGGGAGGAAGTTCACCTGGGCATACATATATATAAAAATGTTCTAATGTTCATGGGGCATTGTCACAGTGGGTGGAGACCCACACAATAAACAAGAGAATACTGAATTCCCATCCTAGAGAGCTCAGCCACATTCTCTAAGGGAGCAGCAACAGTCCCCCAAGTGCAGGGGCAGCGTCTGGCAAAAAAGCATGGCCCACTGATGGGTTCTTTTTATTGATGACTATGCTTATGAGTCTATGCTTTTATAATTGAAACTTGGCCCAGTGTTATGGGGTGCCTAAGGGTTGCCACCTGAGAGCCTCCTTGTTGCTCAAATGTGGTCTCTCTCTAAGCCAAACTCAGCATATGAATGCATTATCTTCCCCCCAACGTGGGGCATGACTCCCAGGGATGGGCCTCCTGGTAACGAAGGACTAATACCAAGTGCCAACTGGAAACACGACTGGGAAAAAAAAATAAAAAACCTTGAATAAAAAGGGGAAAAGGTAAAGGCAAATGAGTTCATGTGGCTAAGAGACTTCAAAGAGAGTTGGGAGGTCATTACAGAGGTAATGCTTACGCACACCTCAGTAGGATCTCATAAAACACCAAAGTGGATATCACCTCACACAGAGGGACTCCTGAGGGCTCTGGAGACACCCAGGTCCTATATAAGGGGAGATAGACCCAGAGATTGACACCTTATCAGTGGGCTCTATTTTGGAATCTGTGCCCCTGAGAGTGACAGAGTTGGACTCAAATAAGTCCTCCCTGCACGTGGTCCATCAGTTCCTTCTATTCAAACCTATATGTGATGCTGGAGTTTTTAGGTGTACTTCCAGAGACTGGAGCCTCTGGCCTGCCTATGTGCTAGCTGTGCCTGGAATCTCGGTGGAGCTGCAACTCCTACTCTACAGCTCAATGGACTCACCCAAGTCACCTGGTTAGGAGACAATGATGATGGACAATGGCCATCCCAGGGAATGGAGAGAGCCTGCAGCTGAAAGCAGGATAATTCCATCCACTATATTCATGGGATATAAGCCCTCTCTCACTTGGAGATGGAGAGGACATCACCATTCCAGTCCCCTCAGGATTGGGGGAAGAGCTATGGACCAGAGTGGACTAAATGGTATTCTGTTGTAGACACATTGGGATTCAAGCAATGGAAGAAATTTTAACAGTGAGGTGAAGCCAGTGGTCACTAGACGCTTTGGGGGTGGGGAGTGGAGGGCAGTTGTAATACAGGGGCTTTTTCAGGACTTGGGTGTTGTCCTGAGTGACATTGTGGTGACAGATATAGGCCATTTTTCATCAGCATATACCATGCAGAACTGTGTGGGAGAGAGTGTGACTTATGATGTGTACTGTGGTCTGTGCTTAATGACAAAGCCCCAGGATGTGTATATCCATTGCAGGTGATGTGCCACACTAATGAAAGAGGTTTATGTGAGATGTTATGGGAGGTATGGGAGGTGGAGATTATGGGAATCCCTGTAATTTTTGTGTAACATCTATGTAATCTAAGCATCTTTTAAAATATATATGAACGAAAAAAAAATTACCATAAAAAAAAAATTGGAGTGGGATCTTCACATATTTTGGAGAGAAGGGTTTAGCTCTAGGAAAGTTTCTTTTTTTTCCTTGCAGAGAATTTGTTTAAATAAGTCATCCTTCCAAAGAGCTTGCACAACAATTTCTTCCTAGAAATGGATTACAGGGAGTAGAAGTACCAGAAATAAGGTCTAATTACCAAAGAGATATGCCTGATTATAGTACAGAGGGACATTTTTTGGTGGACTGTTTGTGTACTTACAGTATCAATGTTTTCAAATTTGAATTTTTCCATGATTTTGAAGTTCTGTTTTTAAAAAAGCAAATACTTCTTGAATGTAGGGAAATTTAGCAAAAAAGGCATATGTATTTGGCATAAAACATAGAAAGATTTTCCCACTGTGAAGAAAATATCAGATTTATTTAAAAATAAGCCACAATCTTTACCTTTTTCTGATTATTAGTAAGGCTTGATTTGGCAGGGACTCTTTCTATGTTTCTAAACATGTTGATTGCCCCATTAAACAGTTTATATTTTTATGTTAAATTTCCCTAAATAAGAAAAACTCATTTCTTTTGCTGAATGTATATTATCTTCTCTCATTTGAAATGCTTTATTAATAAAACATTCTTTTTTAAGAGAAAAAATAAAAAATAAAAAAATAAAGTGAAATCTAAGTTCATGCATATTACTAAGAGGAAAGCCAAAAAAATGTAACCTGGAAAAGTATAGCACAGTAAAACTGCCTGTGAAATATGATTATGGGCAAAATTGCATATATAAGACCATTTTTCTTTGATACTGAACAAATATATGTTAAACTACAAAATATTAATATCAGAGAAAAATCATTTTGCTAAATGAAGGAAACCAGACACACACAAAGCTCTAAATATTGTATGATTCCATTTATATAAAATGTAAATATAAATCAATTTATAAAATGAAATTAGATTAGTGGTTATATAGGACTTGAGAAGGAATGCTAAGGTTTATAGGGCTTTTTATTTTTTGGAGTAATTAAATTGTTCTAAAACTTTTTGTGATGATGAATGCACAACATTGTGATTATACTAAAAGCCATTGATTATACACTTTGTACAGATCATATGGTATGTGAAAATATCTCAATAAAACTGCTTAATAAATAAATAATTGTGCAAGAATAGCCAGAAATAGCAGCTATGTACAGCAGGGAAAACAGATTGAGATGTAGAGAAATTTCTTGTTTGTCTGTTTTTTGTTTATTATTATTGAAATAAAATGCTCCAATAATTATT
>JAKSZT010025733.1:10162-39192 GCA_026826555.1 Tolypeutes matacus | reverse complement strand
TAAAAATGTGTGGAGAGAGTTTAAACTATAATGTAAACTATAATCCACACTTAGTGGCAATGCTCCAATGTGTGTTCATCAATTATAACAAATATCCCATACTAATGAAGGATGTTGTTACTGTGGGAAAGTGTTGGAAGGGGAGGGAATGAGGCATATGGGAATCCCCTACACTTTATATGAAACCTTAATGTAATCTAAGTATCTTTTAAAAAATAAATATATAAAAAACAATAAAATAAAAACCTGAGAATTCATTCGAGCACAAGGTTCTAAAAAGGCCTCATGACAGTATATCTGAATTATTTGCAAATTAAGTGCAGAGGAGGAAATAATTACCGTGCATTTGCAAACCCCAAGTTGTATCCTATGCAATGACCACAAATTTCAAAATATCATTCAAAAATGGTAAAATATAAAATAATATTAAATCACTAATTTGGAATTGCTTTTACTGAAATTTCAAAATACAAAAGCATATTCATCATTAATTTTTTAATTATATGTCATGACCCCACAAGAATGACTGCATAAACAGCAGGTACTGATAAATGACATCACAACTTAAGGCTATTTTTAATTAAAGCAATATGCATATACAAAAATTTATTTATTTAAAAATGTAATTTCCTATCACCGTTTTCTTCCAAGTAATTCTATTTAGAACAAAAACAATGATTATTTTTATTAAAAAATCTAATAATGACACATTAAATCCAAAATATTAGAATAACTTTATTCATATTAACGATATTTAAGAAACCAAAAGTCAGATAGACTTGAATTTGCATTTGTAATTTTTAAATAACTAGTTTTGTGATATTAGACAATTTATAAATATTTGAGACCTGGAAATAAAACCTCACCCATCTCTTCTGTTTGCTTAGAAGAAGCAGGATTACTTAAGTGCCTGGCAGAAAATAGACATTAGCCAGGCTTTGTCCCTTTTATTTAAAGATTGATATTCTTTTGAAAGCTCAATAAATTAATTTTAAATTACACATAACATTTATATATCAAAAAATTTATATAACAAACATTTAAATGGCCCTATTATCACTGAATATTGTCCTATTATTTTCCAGAATTACACACAGAGCCACACAGAATTTGTGTATTGTCTAAGGTTGCACAGCTAGGAAGTGAAGGAAATAGCAAACTCAGGCAGTCTTGTTCCAGAATTCAGAGCTCTGGCAAAAACATGCTGCCACCTTTACTTGGGATATGTATGTGTGTGCCTGTGTTTGTTTCAACATGCTTTCTGTAGTCTATAAAAGCTGATGGACTCAGGACACTTTATATCATATTGACTTTACAAATTTGCCCTTGGTCCTTGTAGAAAATGTCAAAATCTGTTAAAGAAACTCATATTTTCAGTTGGTTGGAAAAGAAGATAAGAAATATAAGCAAGAGAAAACTTGATTTATTTCCTTGATTTTCTTTAATAAAACATTTTTATTATTTTCTCAATTGCAATATCTTTAATGTTTTCCAACCTTTATCCAAGGATTTCTTCAAGGCTTCTTTCACCTCTTTATTCCTCAGACTATAGAATAGAGGGTACAACATGGGGACTACCACTGTATAAAATACAGAAGCCATTTTATCTGTGTCCAGAGAGTGGTTTGATTTGGGCTGTAGGTAGTTAAAGATCAGTGTGCCAAAGAAAGTAGTAACAGACACCATGTGGGAGCCACAGGTGGAGATGGCCTTGCATCACCCCTTGGTAGAGTGGATCCTTATAATGGTGGCAATGATAAAGATGTAGGAAATGAGGACAAATGAAGAACAAATCATATCAAAGCCAGCAAAGGCAAAGATTAGAATTTCCTTCATGTGTGTCTGAGCAGGACAAAGCTAAGAGGGGGAGGTCATCACAATAGAAATGGTTAATTACATTGGGCCCGCAATATGTTAGACAGAAAGTGATAATGGTATGGAATAGGGCAACCATAAAGCTGCATATATATATATGGAACAGCCACTACTTGAATGCAGACTCTTTTTGACATCAGTCCTGAATAATGCAGGGGATTACAGATAGCTACATAGCGATCATAGGCCATGGAGACTAAAAGGAAACACTTGGTGGTCATGAAAGTGAGAAAACAGCTCAGTTCTGTTGCACAAGCATGGAAAGGAATTGTGTTGCATTCCACAACAAAATTCACCATCATCTTTATGGTAATGGCAGAGAAATAATAAAGGTCAACAAAGCCAAGTGGCTGTGGCATCGAGAATTAATCTTGATTAAAATAATCAATCCAATATTCCCCAGCACTGTGAACAGATAGATGGCTAAAAACACCACAAAATATGGGGTCTGCAGATCTAGCCGGTCTGCGATTCCCTTGAGAATGAATTCTCTGACATAAGTGACATTATATTCAGCCATTTATTCTGGGAGATTCTTGCTGCAGTTTAAGAATAAAAACAACACATCTCATGGTTCATGCCAATTGAACATAGTTGATTACTAGTGTCTTGTCACCTTGAATCTTGTGATCATGTGGTCAAAAAGTGGACATTACCTGTTAAATTACATGCCATTCTTCTTCTAGGGAACAAAGTCTTTCATTTTTAATATAGTCTTCTTCAAAGTTATTTTGTTTGTAATTTTTAAAAATAAAGGAAGACGTTTGTTAATGAAATATCATCTGAATGAAACAAAGTGAGAAAACCACCACTCATATGTCAATGTTTTTGCTACTACTGTCTTTTCTAACCATATATAAATATGGAAGCATAAAACTATATAACTCATAAAAGGATTGATATTTGTACTTCTTTATTTTTCAATTTTGTGCATTTCACACATTCTTAAAATATATGAAAATAAGAAAATTATATATATGCCATGACAAACACTTTACTATATCCTCTCTCCTATTTACACAGAATTTATGCTATAAAAGCTAAAAGAAAATTGATCAGAGATATAGGGAAACAGCCAATTTTATTTATATAGAAATTAAAGAGAGGTTTTTTTCCCAACTCAAAGTTTACCATATTTTTATGTTTACTGCAAAAATGTTAACAAATCAGTTTATCAAATAGCTTGTAATTCTAAAGTTCATGTAGATAAACATATTGTCCTATAAATATTTGTCAATATATTTCTAGGGCTTCAAATATCCAAATCATTTCCTCTACTAGATTTTACTTTTAACAACGTATCTGAAGGTACTATGCAGCTTTAAACAATGTTTTATGGAAAGGTATATAGGCAGAGGGAGCTCTTGATGCATGTTTAAGAATAATTGTTATTTATATTTCCACCAGCCCTGTAAAAGAAGACTGGTCACATTTTGCCCAATATTGGCCTCCTGAATTTCATTTTTCCTCCTGGAATTATGTCCCACAAAGTAGAATCATAAAATATTAATAACAGAAAGTGTCTAGAAAGAGCAATCCTAACCGCTTAACATTTCAGATGTAATTTATTTGTACTATTGCTATTTCATCTGTTATAAGAGTGTTGCCTTTATCAGACACTGTATTTAGTGTACTGAGTAAATTACTTCATAATAGACTCTCACTAACCCATCATCCCTGATTAACAATTTAAAAAGAAGCATAAACAAAAATCAGGCTTTTGCCTCTTGTAACACAGAGAGGATGATGGAGAATGGATGGGACTAGTATGTCTCACTTCAGAGACCATATTCCTAATCAATATGTGAAACTGCCCAGAGCGGTAGTGACTTTCTCCCTTAGCTTTAATCACCAGGATAGAACCATAGGGCTGGCAGATACATCCATTTTCCACAGCATCACACTAAATATTTAAGACTTAGAGAAGACAAAGATGTAAGCTGTAGCTTACCAACAGTTGTTAAGTTTCCCAAGTAGTTTGCCAAGTTAAAATGTCAGGGGACTGCAAATTTTAAAAGTTAAGTATCTAACGGTATCCTTTTTAGTAAAATAATCACTGCATTTGAGAATATTCATAATTACAGGTTCTCTTACTTGGTTATGAGACTTGAATACACTAAACTTTTTCCCATAGTCTTTTATTTCAATTTCAGCTATGATGTTTTGATTTGAACAGAGTTGAGGATAATTATAAGGTTACCATATGATTTAAAACTAAAGTAGACCATCTTCACTTTAAGTTGGTGGTGGAGGAAGAGGTTTGTTTATATCATTATTCTTTTTACTTAAAATAACAAAGACTATCCATAAATTACGGTTTCCTCATTGAACTTGTGGAACTTCAGGCGGAAAGAGGAACAACAGCATCTCATTCTGAATAAACAAGAAAATATTAAACCGCCATCCTGGAGAGTCGTCCTATGTTGTATGATGATATAACATATATTATATTGGCTAAATCATTGATATTAAATTATTATTTACTAATAGACTATTATTTCATATATGTTCTATGTGATTACACTGATAATTATGATAAATGTTCCTTTAAATTTGCCTACCTTTATCATACATTCAATGACTCTTTCACTGTTCTTTTTGCATTCCTCTTTTGCTTCTGGGTTTAGATTTCTTCTTCATAATACATACCCTTAATTAATTTTTTCAGTAAGAGATTAAATGAGATAAATTCTTTCTTTATGAATGTTTTTACTCACTTTAAAATTCTGGATCGATCTTCATTCTTTTGTAACTTTTTAAAGCAATTCTAAGATGTTATTCTACCCTCTTCTAATTACTTTTTTTTCTTTTCTTTCTTCTTCTTCTTCTTTTTTTAAGAAGTACTGGGGCCAGAGATTGAACCCCCCAGACCTTGTATGTGGGAAGCCAGCTCAACCACTGAGCCACATCAGCGACTGTAAGTTGGTTTTTTAATTTGTCTGCTTGTTGTTTTGTTTTTGTTTTCTAAGGGAGGCACTGGGAAGTGAACCTGGGACTCCACGTAGAAAGTAGGCACTGAACTGCTTGAGACACATCTGCTCCCCTTTGTTTCTGATATGAAGTCAACCATCATTTGCATCATTGTTCTCTTGTATATAAGTGACATTTCCCCCAAGGCTTTCACTTTTTCATAGTTTTCCAGTATTTTATATGTTGTACATCAAAGTAGGGCTTCCTTTGTGTTGAACTTAAGATTTGTTGAACATCTTGATTTAAAAATTTGAGGTTTTCAACAATTTGGTGTTTATTACTATTATTTTTCAGTGCCATTGTGTTTGGGAACTATCTTTGTCTTCATATGTGCTAATAAGAGATGAAGAATTTGCCAGATATAAAAAGAGAAACACATTATATGCAGCCAAAGGAGAGGCAAAACCAATGAGCATTAAAACACACTGATTTGGAAAGAAGAGGATTAAAGAGATTTTCCTCAGAAATAGAAGAGTTACAATAGATGCCATTGACAATTTGAGGTGCTGATCAAGGTGAGCAATGCTTTTGAAAGATAAATTTTGCGGTTTATGCATTCTATGCTGTCCATGGAATCTGGGCTCCTGGTCTTCCAGCATGGTCCTCATCCCCATAGTCAGATCATGACACAAATGCTTAGCGGAATGGGTCCATTGGGTGTTTCTGGATTAACTAGTCATCAGTGTCACCAAAGGCAAACTTCCTTTAAGTTGGAGAGCACATACTTCTTGAGGGCCATGTCACAGAAGAGGCATGGTCTCAGTTTTTTGTTCTGTATACATTCAGGCTCATTTAGTCTCTTTCTCATTTCTCATTTACTCTACAGCAGCAATGCATCTCTCCAGTCTCTTGGTGTACTTTCCGTCCCAGTTTCTTCATAGAAGATTAACACGTGAAAATCTGGACTATTCATTCACCAAATTTCTATCTTTTATCTCACAAATCTACCCATTCATTTCAAGACCTTTCCTATACAACTTACATCCAAACCATCAAGAGGTCCTTTCAGCTATACCTTTAAAACATTATATAATGAGCCTGAAAACCACTTGTCAAAACTTCCTCTGCTACCTATGAAGTGTAAGATAAAATCATCACTTGCTGAAATTACTGCAATGTTTTCCCTTCTACCACACTTGAAATCTTCTATTAAGCCAACATCAGGCAGTGATCTTTTATAAACATAAAACATCATGTAACTGGCTAACTAAAATGGTTGAAGTCTTTCCATCACTTGGTCTTGGGCTGAAATCTGAATTCCTTACCATCGTTTGTAAGTGCCTGTGAAACATCTTCCCAGTGTTGTGGACCAAAAGTAAGTCCTCACCTGATGTGCTCAGAATTAATCAGTTGACATTTGGTTTTGAAAATAAAAAAATGTTGACATAGCAAACACTAGCCCACAAAAACAGCAAGAGTTAGTTCCCTCAGATCTGTCTCCTGAGCTGGAAAGTTGAAGGATTAAACACAGGGAGGTGGGGTTAGGGATATTAGAGCTATTGGCACATTCCTTGTGGTTAGTTTAGATTAATGATTACAAGTTGGTTATTACCATTGACTGTGCCCACATTCAAATTAGGGATTGCAGGTTGGTTATTATTATTGGTTGATGAGTCCTATTAATCTTGCGGAATGAATTTGTAGCCTGACATCAGACCTCTTCTTTTCTCTCAAGGCTGGTATTTTCTTTTCCTGTTTTTCTTGCCAAGCTTGATTATTCTCACAGGATATTTTATGTCTCAGGATCATTTTAAATTCCATGCATGCCTCAATAGTCTTGGTTTGTTCTGTAGGGAAAGAAGAAAGCAGGAACTTATCTTTGGGTTAGATAAGACTCTATTTTTAAAAGAAGAAAGTGAAAGTTTTAACAAGTTAGTAAATGTATTAGTTAGCAAAGGAATGCTGATGAAAAATTCCAGAAATCTGTTGGCTTTTATAAAAAGAGTATTTATTTGTGGTAGAAGATCACAGTTACCAGGCCATAAAGCATAAGTTACTTCCCTCACTAAAGTCTATTGCCATGTATTGAAGCAAGATGGCTGCTGATGCTTGCAAGGGTTCAGGCTTCCTGGGTTCCTCTCTTCCTGGGGCTTATTTCTCTCCAGGCTCAGCTGCTCCGCTCTCTCCACAAGCCAGCTACAGACTTTCAGGTGAATGGTTCTGTCTCTTTCCCAGGGGCTTGATTCTCTCCAGGCTCAGCTGTTCTGCTCTCTCCCATGTACTTACTTCCAGGGCTCCAGCGCAAAACTTCAATCTCCCTTTTCTGTGGTATGGTTTTTCTGAGTCCCCACCCACCAGGGGGATGATGAGTCAATACATATCCTACTGATGTGGCCCAATCAAAGCCTTAATCATTATTTAATCAAGAAAAACTGAAACCTATGTATCCAATATACTCTAATATGCCCGGAGGATAAGACCGGTTCACAAATATAATCCAATAACTATTTTTGGAATTCATAAACAATATCAAACTACTACAATTATTCTAGTGGGTTAGTATATGGCAGTTTCAGTGAGTGTGATTTTAACTATTTTAATTAGGCAAAATTTTCTTCTAGGTTAAAGTTCTTTTAACTCTGCATATCTTTTGGTATGTTAATTAAGGCTGGTCTTGCTGGAGCTGTTAAAAACAATAAATTCCTTTCCATAGGCTTGTGATAAGTGCCCAGATATAGGCAGAAAGAGAATTGGAAATTTTTGCAACCTATTTAGGGAAGGAGCTGTTTTTCTGTAGTGTGGGTTATGGAAAACTGGTCAGGGTATGCTCCACCAGCCATCACTTCCTCCTTCATTCCTACTCATGCCACATTGATCTTCTAGCTGTTTTTTGAACATGCTCTGCACATTCTACCTAGTATGGCTATTGTGCTTGCTATTCCCTCTGCCTAGTATGATCTTTCCCCAAAGCATTGAGTCACTCCCTTCATTACTTCATTTACATTTCTCTTCTAATAACACCTCCTCTGAAAAATATTACCTGGCCACCTGTCTAAATCAGCATCGTTTGAAATTATTCAGTAATCATGAACCATGTTTTATTTTACATCATTTGGCTTATCACTTCCTACAATTATTATCTATTTATATGTTTGTTGACTATCCTCTCCCATTATAATTTTATCTACATTAGTGCAGGGAATTTATTTGTGTCTTATCACCAGAACATGGATGAGAACTAAGTCACAGTAGATACTAAGCTAGCATCAATTGAATGAATATATGAATTATGAGGTAATTTTACCAACTCACTACATTTGCTTTTTCATGGTATGTAGGTTTTGTAGCTTTCTGATGTCACCAGTGACTTCATGGTCACCTAGTGTTCCAAACCAACTCTTGAAGGGTGCAAGTTGATGCAGCCATGAGACCAAAGAACACACCTGGTCCTGAGTCAGCCATAAGCTTTATGGAGACTTAAGGACAAGAGAGGCTTTCTGTTGGCAGTGATTTAAATAATGAAGATAGTGCTCCGCAAAGAGATGGGAAAATGAGAGATGATATACGGGGTTTCAGAACAAGGACATTCAATAAGGTATGAGAAAAGAGTTTCTGCTAGTGTCACATGAAGCATACATTTAGGGGCAGGTGATCTTTTCACTCTTAGGAAGGATGTTTTTACCAAGGACATTTACTGCTTTGGGAACATTATTGTTTATGATTTCATCTATATATTCTCTCCTTTCTGGGGAGAGTTGTTAACCTTTAACTTATGTCTTTGGCTTTGAGATAGGGAAGCCTGGGTCCCCACACAGACTTACCTGTGAAGGTGTAGTGCTTTCTTAGCTTCCTCAAAATTCTAAAATGTTGGGAGATTTTTATCTGTATGGCTAACCTTGAGATCTTAGTCCCTGAAGCATTCATCAAGAAATCAAACGAGTCATCATTTAACCTCCCTATGGAGGTATTCACAAAAGTCACATTTGAATGGGTGGATTCCTAGTTTATGAGTTAATTATTAGATGCACATAGTATCACCTGGAAAATGCAAAAGCACATTATGCCAATTCTTATACTGGGGTAAAATTCAGAGTAGTTTCGAAGGTATTCCTGTCTTCATAATCACAAAGTGTTTTCCATAACAGTAGTTGTGACCTCCTCAGCTGGAATAGTTTTCCCTCCACCTGGTGGTTTTCTTTGCCTCCCTTATGGCCTTTGCCTCCTTCTCTATCTTTTCTATTTCTTTCATTCTACCATACATGTTCTGAAGACAGAATTATATGGTTTCATCTGGTATCTACTGTAGAGATCTGCACAAAATTTGAGGAACTGAATCAATGTGGAGTGAAGATACAGTGAAAGAATAAGTAAACAATGATGGTGGTGAGAGGGTTGTAAACTTAATGTCCTTTCACATAAATAGCACGTTGTCTCATAATGACCTAAGGTCATTTCTTCTTATTTCTTAAATGCAAGATACAAGATCCATTTTTAGATTCTGGGATCTACTATCAAGATTGGTTTAAATTAGTTCACAGGGATGCATCTAGAGGGGTGCCAGGCAGATTAGAAAGGATAATGGGGGAGGTTTAAATGACATCAGAGGTAAAGTTTTTTGAGGATATTTCAAGTTCTTCTCCCTACAACCCCCGCCCCCCACCATGCCTCTCCCTCAGTCGGATGAATGGAGATTGGTGAGATCATGAAAAGCGTCATTGCAACTGCACACTTCAACCCAAAATATCCTGTTCTCCTCTATGTGACTGAAGCTGGTCACGTAGGGAAGGACTGAGCAAGAGTTTATCCATCTGCTCTGCTCTCAGTGATTTCAAGTCAGAAAAAAGGAGAACAAGAGCATAAGTCAAAGACAAATTCTCAAATACAAGTTTATCTACAATTCTGTTAGCAATTTTAATGTCTGACTTCTACGTGTAGACTTTGTTTACTCCAGAGTCCCAAAGGAGGGTCATTTGGTGGCTCCTTTAAACTCCAAAAATGGTGAGTCCAGAAATTTCCCAAACCTTTATATTTTTGATGTAACATTTATGTAATCTAAAACTTCTTTAAAAATAAAAAAATAACCAAACAAAAACAATAATTGTCATCACAGTAATATTATTATTGCTACTAATACTGCACATGTATTGAATAGCTAACATGTGCCACTTTGTCCTAGTCAGGGACACGGCTACAAACAAAATTCTGCTCAGATGGTTTAACTGAAAAGAGTTTAATAAATAAAAAGACAAACAATGGGGCAAGGTTAAGGAAATTGATGAACTTGAAGTACCTGGAGGTTAATTGCAAAAAGCAATTTCCACCTCTTTTCTGAAGGGGCAAAGGCAGTAGAATGTTCACTAGAGCTCATTGAGAGCTGGGATAGGAATAAGATCCCTTGCCACTTTCATTCCCAACATACAGCTTGGCACAAGTTCTCCTTGAAGGGGCACAGTTATCCTAGTACCTTCATAATGGAGCAGTAACAGAATGAGAAAGAAATTGAGCAACTCCTCTCTCCTTCTCACCTCTGAAATCCTGTTGGCATCTCCCATTGGCAAATTCATCTGAAAACTAGGTGCCAAAAGAGCCCTTTTGATATAGCCTAGGGTTTAAACTCCAGGTGCACCAGCAAGGCAGAGAAGAATAATCAATAAATCTGTGATGGAATTAGAAGGGACAAAGGAAGAATCACTAAATCACTTATATTATAAATAAATAAACCTATGTATAATTATTTCTATTAAAAGGTTAAGGTACAAAGCTCAGCATTAATAAATAATAAATAGCTAGTAAATAGCTAGTCCAAGTTTCCCCCAAATTACTTGATATTTCAATGGTTTTTCAGAATCCAAAACTTTCTCCTTATACCATACAGTATCCATTCTTACAAGTGATAAACCAAAGTACTTAATATTTCCCAAGTCAAAAATTATCAGGACATTTAAGAATATTTTAAATAAATAACAAATCCATAACCTCACCATTCTTAGGAGATTTAATTCCCTGATGATATTGGAGAGTGGGTAAAAATCATGTCCTTAATGATTTGGGGATTTTCAAAAGATTAAAAGGTAGTGGGTGTTCATATGAGAACAAATTTCTTCTATAAATAATTGAACCATAGGGATTGGTCCCTATGTGAGAATTTGGTTATAAATACTCAGGTTCTCCATGACCATAACGTCTCTGGGAAATCACTCTCTTTTCTCAGGTAGGATTAGACATATTTTTTAGATTTTGAAACTTAGAAATAAATCTTTAACCAATAGACATGAAACAGAAGACTGAAATTCATATTCTGATTAATTAATAAATGTCTCTGTTAAAATGAGTAGTTTATCATACTTTATTCTCATAGTATGGTTATTTATAAATGTAGAATGGAGTGATATTTACTTAATGGGAAGGGATCTAATACTAAGAGAAAACCCATTCAAACCACAATTAATTACTGCCTCCAACTGGGGAAGCACTGTTCTAAGTACTGTTGAGGCTACAACTATTGAATAGACGGAATTCTTGACCCTAAGCAGTCACACATTTTTGTTGAACCTTTTTCTGGAGTAGACCTGACTCTATCACCCAATAATAATAGTAGCTACAACTACTATTTACAAGGTACACATATTTACAAAATTTTACCTGCATTAACTCCCTCTCATTGAGAGGTAGTTGCTTTTTTTTTTTTTTTTTTTTTTTTTTTAAGATTTTATTTATTTATTCACTTATCCCCCCCTTGCTGCTTGTGCTCGCTGGGTCAGCTAACCACGCCGTGCGGGCGGGCTTGCTTTCACCAGGAGGCTCCGGGAACCGAACCCGGGGCCTCCCATATGGTAAACGGGAGCCCTACTGATTGAGCCACAGCCGCTTCCCCGGTAGTTGCTTTTATTAACTATATTTTATGGATGAGGAAACTGAGGCAAAGAGATTAATAATTTGTCCAAAGTCACACATCTAGAAACTAGAAGAGCTGGAATTTCTATCCAGTTATTCTGTTCCATTATATTTCCCAGTAATTGTTGCACTCAGCTGACTCTCAATAAGCATTTTCATTCTCTTAATTCATTAACAAATTTAAGGGAATTGATGGTATTTCAATAATCTTTGTGATTTCCTCTGGTTTAGCAAGGCCACTCTTTTTAGTTATAAGCATAATATTGCAAAATGTGCTGTAACCATTATATGATGAATTGGTCTATTTTGGTTTACTCTATCATTTATCTATCTATCTATCTATCTATCTATCTATCTATCTATCTACCTACCTACCTACCTACCTACCTACCTATCTATCTAATCTGGCTAAAGTTAATTAAAATATTTTTTAGAAGACTGCCTTCTTTAAATTTCTTTTTTCTCTTCAAGTCCATCCATGACCACATGTAAAGGGGACGCCACCCTTGTTAAAGTTGAAGATCTGTCTTCTAGATGCCTTGGGGGACTGAGCAGTGGCAATGAACACTTTACATGAGAGAGCTCAAAGGTGAAGGTTGATATTAGAAACACAAAGTCTGGGACTCCCTAGACCCACTTCTTTCCACCTACAAACACTTCTCTCTGAAATGTCCTTGATGAAGCCATAAGAGTTGTTGTGTTCTGCTTCTTTAAATGAAGATTATTACCATAAAGTACGCAATTAAATAATCTGGAAGTCATTTGCTTGCATTACTTCATTTCTTCACAATAAAGATGGAGATGGTAATTATTTTAATTTTGATTAATATATCAAAAAATGGGACATCAAAAATACCAAGGAACTCTGCCAAACTTTGTGTTGTGGGAGTCTAAGTGATGTGAGCAAGCTGGCATTTTAAGTAAATCATGAGGAGTAGACAGTGGACAAGCAGAGGAATCATGAAGTAAGGTCCAATAAATATTGCAATTACCACATTCTGGCACTAAATAAGTAGTTGTCTATTTGACAATTATGATAAAATTCAGTTGAAACTTATGAGCTTAAAAAATATAGCACAAAATAATTATTCATCCATTGACTTATTTAACCTGCCTTGCATCTGATTATCTTAGTCAGTAGGACCAAAGCCTTCATGTACAGGTAGGGGTAATACAATGGACAACAGTGTTTGGGTGATAGATTTCCAAACTACCTTAGAAAGTTACATGTTTCCAAACTTTGCAATGTATTTATTTTGAAAAGTGAGCATAATATTGCCATACCTGATTATGTGTCAATGAAGAAGACTGTAGATATTTCATGATGGTCTCATGCTTATTTTTATGCTAGCTAAATGTTGGGTGATACACTTCCTGATATCTCAAGTACCATCCTGAATATTTGGTTAATATTGTTATTTGACTATGACCTTTTTACATGTTTTAAGTAATTTAAGTTGAATTCATGTTATAGTCCTTTAGTAATTTGCAAAGAAGTAGCCTGAGGTAGTTACAAGAAGTACATTATGATCTGTGCCAATATTTCTCAACCTTTTTGTTACATTGTGGTCCAAAAAGGGAGACATTTTATACATTATTTTTCCATAATTAACACTGCTCCCCTCATGAAAATTGTATCTACCTATAGATATATAGAAATCTATAAATCTCTCATCTCTCTAGAGAGAGATAGAGGTAGATGTAGATAGATACATATACACATATATGTGTTTGTTTATAGACTATGTATATCTATATTGGCTTTATACATAAAAAAGTAAGATTTAATTTCATCCCCAGGTATCAATTTTAGCCCCTTCAGGCAAAATAATATACAAAACTGAGTAGATCCTGCAGTAAGATTTGGTGATAAGAGAACCAAATAAGGTGGACTAGTGTGGAGAAAATGGACATGCATTGCAGATTGGAAAACAGCTTGAAGATGATCTTGTGTTCAAAGACACAAGAAATGAGATCCCAATTCTATAAGGATATGTTCCATATTTCAATTACATTTATGCCCAAGTCCATTCAGCTAGGCACTGCATAAGTAAGATTCAAGACTAATACTTTAGATACTACATCCAAGGGTATCCTGTAAAAAAAGGATGATAAATGAAAAAAAAAAAGCAATGCTTTCATGCAAATATCCAAAGAATTGGAAATAGACAAATATAAAGAGTTCCAGAAAGAATGACAGTAAATTAAAAGACTCCCTTTATATTTAAGAAACATTATATAAATTAAGATATTTAAAATATAAATCACATGCTTGCTTGGCCATTTCTTTATGTCACATATGATCAAAAGTTTGACAGAAGAGTAAGAAATTTCAGAAGTCATCATGACAATAAAGGATAAATGACAACATAGAAATGAATTCTATTTCTTGCCTTTAGGTCTTATAAGACTCCAAGAAAATACAATGTTAAAGAAAAACTACACGCTCATGTCTGAGTTTATTCTCCTGGGACTGACAGTTCGAGCTGGGTTGCAGCTGTCCTTTTTTGTGGCATTCCTAGCTATCTATCTTATCACAGTAATTGGCAATATGACCATGATTTTGTTAGTCAGCATTGACCCAAAACTTCATACTCCAATGTATTTCTTAGTCACCTCTCCTTTGTAGATTTCTGTTACTCCGCCACTGTCAGTACTCAGATGCTAGTTAAATTCTTATCCAAGAGAAAAACCATTTTGTTCACTGCTTGTTTATTACAATTCCACTTTTTCATTGCCCTGGTGATGACAGATTATATGCCTATGGTAATGGCTTATGACTGCTACATGGCCATCTGTAACCCTTTGTTATATGGGAGCAAAATGTCAAAAGTACCTGCCTCTTCCTGGTCACTGCTCCCTATATTTATGGCTGTGCTAAAAGTCTGGCACAGACCTTCCTCATGCTTCGTCTGTCCTTCTGTGGATCCAATGAGATCAACCACTTTTACTGAGCAGACCCACCTCTCTTAGTCCTTGCCTTGATCAGACACCTACATCAAAGAAACTGCCATGTTTATGGTGTCTGGCTTCACCCTCACCTGTTCTCTCACCATCATCCTAACTCATATATTTTCATCTTCACAGCTATCCTGGGCATCCACTTAGCTGAGGGGAGGCACAAAGCTTTCTCCACCTGTGGGTCCCACCTGATGGCTGTCACCATCTTTTTTGGAACTCTGTTCTGTATGCATTTGATCCCCCCTTTCCAGAGACATCCGTAGAACAGGGGAAAATTGTCGCTGTTTTTTATAACTTTCTGAGTCCTATATTAAATCCTTTGGTCTACAGCCTGAGGATCAAAGATGTAAAAAGAGCATTAAGGGAAGTTATTCAAAAGAAATTGTTTGTTAAATAAGGCACACTTTTTTGAGACTCAGGTAAGTGATATGTCTTTATATCTGACTCATTATTGAGCATCTTAAATTAACAAACCACCTCTGTCATGAGTAATTTTTGTCTTTCTTAATTTACCTTGGAAGTCAGAAGAATATGTCAAATTATTTTCTAGAGTTTACAGTGTCATATAAATGAAATAAAATACATACACACACACATATAGAAATTCAAAGACAAAACCAGCAGGTATTGTTATTGTTTCATAAAACCAAAATAGAACAAGTGATTCCATCCTTAATACTCATATGGTGCAAAATTGTGAAAGACAGATTTAACACATGCTGTGGCAAGATCTTATTTTTGATCGTTCTTAACAATTTCCATACTATTTTTCAGAAATCTATCAATCACAGAAGATGTGTTTTTATTTCTTTATGCGGATTATATACCAAGGAAGATCTTTGTAGTATATCTCAGATCATTTCTCTAAAAAGATCTATAGAATGATATTTCCAGTAGAATGGAATTCTCATAAGGCTTTTGAATGAGATGCCAAAGCCGTCAGATGACTTCCTTTTTAACCTACATGTATCCTCACCAGTTTGTGATGAGACTGCTTTTCACTTAAAAAAATAGAATCCAGGTATTGGGTAGAGCTCAGTGGTTGAGCAACTCTTTTGCATGTCCTGGAATCTGGGATTCAATCCCAGTACCTCCTAAAAAAAGATTCCATTTTGATGTTTTATCTCTATATATGTATATATATGTGTATGCATATATTTCATTATATAATGCTTTCATATTTTACTGCAAATTTTAATTAATCTTGTGAAATTCCTTTTCAGGTCTTTTGCCTTACCTATTGTTAAATTGTGCTTACATTATTTTTTTGTTTTTTGCTTTTTTTTTTTCCTTAATCATTTTAAGACCTCTTATCAAAGATACAAACTCATTTTTTTAATGTAAGTAATATTTTCTCCATGTTTCATTTATTTTATCTCAAACTTATCAGTCTTATCTTTGTGGTTGTTTTTTGTTTACCTTGTTTAAAAATTATTTCCTATTATAAAATATTCTATATATTTTCCAATTTCTTTAAATTTTGCTTTTCAATTTTTAAATATTTATTGTCTGGAATTGTTAATGGAGAAAAACAAATTACTTTTTCTTTCTACCCCTTGTTAATTGTTAGGCATTCTATTTTCTATGTTTAGTAGATTTCCTTAATATTTATTATACATGTTTGACTTAATCAAACTTCCATTACTCATATACTCTACCCTGCTGTGAAATAATGCAAAGAACTTAGAATATTTTTACTCTGGTTATCTCTCACTTTTATCTTATTTGTTGTGTTGAAATATAGAATAAAACATTGCTATTAAATTATTATTTACTAATAGACATTATACATATTATTATATATGTTATATATGATTACACTTATAATTACGTTGAATATTTATTTAAGGTCAGTGTTCCTTTACATTTACTTACCTTTGCCAATGTTGCAATTACTCTCTCACAGTTCTTTCTGCATCCCACTCTTCCTTCTGAGTTTAGGTTTCTTCTGCATATTATACAGCCTTAAGTAGTTTTTTTTCCCTCAGGTAGGGTTTATATGAGATAATTTCTGTATTTATTTTCCTGAAAAAGTCCTCTTTTAACTTTCATTCTCAAAGAAGAGTTTATCTGACTTTAGAAATATGGATTGAAACATACTCTCAGTAGAAAATATTATTTCATTTTCTGACTTCTAATAGTTTGTTGTATAGTATGACTGTACTACAAAGCTATTTTTTAAATCACGTTTTAGGCAAAATACCTTTGTTACTGGTTGCTTTTAGAGATTTTTTTTTTTAATTTGGTTATTTTCAGTTTCTAGTTTGGTAGTTCTTATATTTATCCTTTTCTATTTGCAGTGCTTCTTTGGCTGATTGTCTGAATAGGTCCATTCTTCTTGTTTATGTTCTCCATCATGTTCTTTTAATTTGTATGACTTTTGAAGTTATAACTCTAACATTATTGTGTGATTATATCATGGCTGTATCCTCTTCCAGACTTTCAGCTCTATGAGGTCAAGGTCCATATTTCAACCACCATTTTAAGGCCAGCATTTATCACAAAATTTACAATATAGATAGTTCTAAATAAGTATTTGTTGAGATAATAAATTGTCATAATACACTTTGCATTATGGTTGAGTGCAAGCTCTACAATTCATCACTTTTCAACATGATCTTCATAAATCTAAAACTTGATTGTGAGACTTAATATATGCTTGGCTCAACCCTCCCAATGAGGCGGCAATTCTTGAAGGATGTAAATCACCTTTTCACTTCCTTTTATGCTCACTGCATGACAGCAGAGTGATATAAAGAAGGTGTTCCCTGAACATTTGTTAAATATACAAATGAATAAATGAATATTTGAATGGATGGATGAATAGCTCTATACTCAGAGAATATTATGTATTGTGTAAACTTGTCAAACTTCTTTGCTAAACTATCAACAACTTGATATCAAAGGCTATGTCTTGGCCAGTTTGAATCCCAGCCTCACAACTTACTAGCTGCATATACTAAGACAAATTATTTAACTTCTTTTTACCTAAATTTCTCATCTTTAAAGTGGAGATAATAATATTAGTCCCCTCATGTAGATCTGTAGGATTAAGTGAGCTGATGCTTGTAAAGTATTAAGGCCAAAGTCTGGTACATATTAAGAATTGAATGCCTATTACCTGTAATTAATTACCACAATTCTGTTTTCTTTCCTGTCATTTCATAAAGACATTAATCATTCCATATCATCTCCCTATAGAATTTCATTTTTTGTAGGTAAGGAACTGTGTTCAATAAAATGCAAAGACACCTGAGAGAGAAAACCAAGATATGTTATATATTTTCTGAATTAAATGAACATTACACAGTCCTTAATTTATTTGCAATTGTTTGTTGTTCAACTATTATGTAACAGGATCTGTGCTAGATGCAGAGACCAAAGGCTTTGCTCATATGTAATTTGTTGTCTAACAATGGGAAAAGACACATACATTTATAATTGTAACAGAGTGTGCTCACTACTTCGACAGAGTTAATGGCAGAGTGCTATGGAAGCCTGAGGGTGGAGATGTAGGTCAAATTCAATTCTGTGGAGGCAGAGAAGGCTTCTTTTTAGACTATTTCAACCTGAAACTTTATTACTATTGGAAGCATCTTAGTTCTTGTGTGAATAAGAACAAGGGCTGAATGGAGGAAAGCTGAAGAAAATATTAAAACAAAGGTTGAGAGAAGGAACGATGCATGATGATTGTGTGCCTTCCACAGAACTTTGGAATAAACACTGGTAAGTTTGAACTTACAGTAACATACTGAGGCATAAGATTAGCTTCTTGATCCCAGAGTGTTCCATTTAAACCCAAGAGGGGTGATTCACAATGTAACACTCCTCTCTGCTGCTCCTAAGTCCTTCTGAGATTTGCTTTAAGGAGTTGAGTATCCACCTCCCTTATCCTAGTATAAATTCACCTACATTTTACAGCTTACAGAGGCAAAATAACATTCCTTAATCAAGGTTGAGAAAATAGTTGCAAATCATATTTGAAAGTAAGTCTTTTTGTTCTTACCATTTTTATTGTTAGTGAAGAGGAAATTCCATTAAGTCTTACACTGAGGTTTACAGACCATACGTATTTTCCCTCTTAAGAAATAGGTTTTCTCTAACTTCAAAAATCAGTGGAAAACAGGAATGTTGAGTTTTGTCTCTGAAACAGGAACTGCCTGTCTCTCAGTGGCTGTGGGCAAAGAATAGAACAGAGGTCAACTATGAAAAGTGTTACCTATTTTTAAAAGCACTCATTATGTTCATACTTTATCCAAACAGGTTAAATACCTTGCCACTATCCCGAGTTTGTTCTTGGTGGTACAGATAATCAGTATCACTAATTGGCATTGGTTTCAAGAAATTTTGACTTTTAAAATACTGAATATTTGACTCCTTAGACTTTCGAGAAAATAGATCAGTTCCAGCATAATCTAATCTGGTTCACTTATTTTGTAAAGTTTGCAACTAAGTGAAATGTTACCCCATTTTACTCAGAGACTTTGTTGGTGACAGATATAAGTATAGGCTCCTAGTGCCATTCAGAACCTTTGTTTGCTTGAGGGAGTTCTCTGAGCACAGAGAAAAAGGTTAGAAAGTTGTTGCTTTGGTGAGCCACTGGCCATGTGCATCTGATCATATGCAAGGCTGTGCTGAGCATAAGACAGTGCACAGCTCTAAGGAGGATTGACACATCTCAGGGCTGCATGTGTCAAAATTCACTCAAGACTCCTGCTGACTCTGAGAATCATGTCTCAGCCTGGAACACTCTCTGTGTATTTTCTTTCCTTCCAGAGACTCTGGGGAATTGATATTATAGCTTTTCCTATTTGCCTCTAAGCACCTTATCTCTTGAGTTTAATCATTTCTTCTCCTTCATCATCTATTTAAACATTTCTAAATTACCATTAGAGGAAGAAGGAAGAGAAGGCAATGAGAAGGAGATAAATATAGCCCCATCTATTCTCCTTCTCCTAAAGAGAAAATCATTTTAAATACAGATTAGAAGAGAGTCAATTTTGGTTATCTGTAGTTTGCTATGGCATAGAACTTTATGTATTTCTGAGGCCAATATCTGTTTTAGTCTAGTTATATTTGACTGGCCCTCCACATTTCCAGCAAATGAGACAGCTTTATTTATAAGAATTTCAAGTAATCTTGTTTGTTTTTTATAAGGTGACTGATTTTTATGACTTCACTGTCTATTTCATATATGCTTATATCCACTTATGCAAGTATAAATTAACAAAGTGATGTTTTCCCCCTGCAGCCCTCTTGGACAAATTTACTTTGGGTGTATCCTCTTTACCCAACATATGTACATGCAGCCCTTTCTATTTTAAATAGCAGAGTTGAGCCTCAATTAATTTCCCTGTAAACAGGCTCTTTGGAATTTGCTTTCATCCTTCTGGACAATATTCTACAGAACTGTCACTTGGTGCAAAGAAACCAAGAAAAGCAAACACTTCTCTCACCACACACATAAGTGCATTTTCACAAGTGGTTGGTGAAAGAGTTCTTACAGTTGGTTCAGGGAATCTAGAGCCACTTATATTCTTGTGCATTTGTGTATGTATACATGTGCATTTATTTTAATTGAGAATCCATAGTTTTAATGGTGTTTTCAAAGAGTTAATGGTAGAAACAAAACAAAAGAAGCTTAAGAACGATTCTTACAATGAATTGTCCTTGAAATGTTTTCTTAACTCTGTCTTTATTTTCAAAAATAGTATTTTTGCATTAGCACATAAGTGAATGTAATTGAAGAGCCTATAAAATTTATCTAGACTGCTCCTGCTTTGAGAAGGCATCTTCACCTAGCTGGAACACTTCCTTTTTGGCTTCTGTCTCCTCTGCTGTGTGTGTGCGCTCTCCTTCTGCTTTCATATTCTTCTTGTCAGCCTCTAGGCCCAGGCAAAGCCTTCTTGATGGGTGTGAGACCTGTGCGGTTGGATAGGGCCCTCTGCTCAAAAGGTAGGTCTTCTCAATAAGTTATTAAATAAATGAATGATTAAATAAATAATTTATTATCAAATTCTTAATACGTTTTGGACACGGGTCCCCACATTTTTATTCTTCACTGGGCCATATGGAGTATGTAGCTGGTGTCAGTTGCAGATTACTCACAGCTTTCTCTTGCGCAGTAGGTTGTTCCTCAGCCTGCTCTATTGGGTAGAGGCTCCCCTTGATAGTGAAGGTAAAACTTGTTCAGAAGGCGTTCACCTTTTTCTCTGGCCTGACACAAACTCCCCACCTTATCTTATCAGTCAACATATACTATTTGTAGCAACTTCTTACCCTTTTACAATTTTCAGTGCTTTTGCTTTACTTAAATTGTGTATATCTCACAGAGCTTGTGAGTCAAAACCCATTCTAAGCCCAAAGGCAGTCTTTATGTGACATACAATGAATAGGTCCTCTGTTAACGAATCCCTAAAATCCCATTTTTTACCATCTTTTTTATCTGAATGTCCCATGTCCTGAGCTTTTTCCTCTCATTTGTCTCTATTTTGGTAACCACTATCTGTTTTCTGCCTGGATGCAAAGGAGTAAGAAAATATCTCTTAATGGCACCGTGCTGCTGTCACAGAAATAAATGTGCTCTTTTCTGGTATTTACTGCTAGACAATTCTTCAAGAGAAGGTGCTACTTATTTCTTACCCCTGTTGTCCAGTGAAGATCTTTGATACTCTTGATAGTAAAATCATAAGAATACTGTATCTGTCTTCCAATGAAGTGAAACATTGTTTATTAGGGAAATTCTCAGTAAGAATTTTCTGCATTTCTCACCATGAATTTTGCATACACATATACACACTCACCACTAACAGTTTCCAAAGAGTGATCACGTGTGGAAACTTTTATCCTCTGTTTATTGTTCCTAGAAGACCTTTCCCAAGATATTCTTCCTCCTTCATTTTGTTGCTTAAAAAATGTCACCTTTTCAGTGAGGTATATTTGATGTTCCTATTTAAAATTTCAACAGCACCCTCTCCCCGAAACTCCATTACTTTTAGTTTTCTTCATAACACTTAATTCCATCTGCAACATCATTTATTTACTTATTCACTTGCAAGACTGTCTTTGCACACTAGACTGTGAGTTCTGGAAGGGAGGCATTGTTGAAAGTTTTCTTCACTTATATGTCAACAGTGCTTAAATGTACAAAATCTTAAAAATTAATAAATATTTACTTTATGAATATTCAGTTTGATGTCCACAACGGCTTGAGAGGAATGCAGGACACCTTATTACTGCCACTTACAAATGGAGAAATAGAGTGACTTCCCCATAGTTACTAATCAATTAAACTGCAGAAACAATATTGTAATCCAGGGCTCTCTACTGACTCCTAATGCAAATTTTGCTATTGCTTCTAAGTATGGAATTCCCTAATGTTAGAGTACAATTAATTACATATTATGGGTCAGCCTGAAGAGTAGGTGTCTATTAGTATACCAGTAAGCCACATGGTTAAGGGAAAGATAAATGACTCAACCCCCTCCTCCTTTTTTTTTATGTTGCACTATGCAAGGATACCATTGTGTCCTTGTCCTAGCACTTCCTTATAATTTTATTCCCCAAGATCTTCTGTGTCTATATAGGTATTTCCTGGCAAGTTCAAGATTAGGGTGGTAATATATTGCAGCTGCACCCAATAAGAGAGATTCTGAAATAAGATGAGTTTGGCCTGGTATTGCTGATCTTTTGCCCTCTAACAGTACTTCATCTTTCTGTAATTGATTTTAATCATCTATAAAATGGGTGTAATAATAGTATCTACCATGTAGTATTTTTGTCACTAAATCTGTTATTGCATGCAATGAACATAGAAGCTACAACCTGTTACATAATTAATGATCAATATAGGTTAACAATAACCATTATGAATTTATTCAACAAGTATTCAGTACTTACTGTCCTGAATACTGGAGGTTTAGAGTGAATAGTGAACTCTATACTGGGTTTCTAAAACTTAAAGTAAAGTAAGTTTTTGTGATTCATTTTTAAAGGAGATAAGAATTGGAAAGGCTGAAAATCATCTTTAAATATGACAGAAAGGGTAAAACTGAAAGCATCTTGACAGAAAGAGAGAGGAGTTTTAGCGCTAGTTTGTGATATGAGGAGAGCTAAAAAGACAGAGGAAATAGTAATATTTTTTGATAGATAAAGGCATTGGTTAATAGCTTAAATACTCAATATTCAAAAACTTAATTTATTTTATTATCACATTAAGTCATTGGTATTCACCATCATCAAAGTACTATGTAAGACTTCATTTAATTTGAAGGTACTTTGCTCTTTTATTTGACATATGTAATTTAAACAAGATGACTGTGTCTTTGCATAGAACATGTACATTAGAATTCTCTAGATATTTTGTTAAATATGAAGGTCTCAGCATCTCAAACAAGGCTTTATGAAACAAATTGCCGGTGAATTTGCTTGATTAACAAGTTTCCAAAGCAACTGGTTTGTACACAAAGGTTCACAAAACACTATTCTCCTAAATTTACAAACCCATGCAAGGTTCAACAGGGACAGAGAAATTTGTAAAACAATGTGAATCATTCATTCTCTCAGTCACACACCAATTTTTCTTTTCTTATTTATTACTCAGTACATAAATATTTACTGAGCAGTCATGGTAGAGTAAAGACACTGTCCTTGGCTTTGAAATATTGTTATATGTAGAGGAGAAAGCAGGTACATTTATAGATAAATGGATAGATAGATAGATAGATAGATAGATAGATAGATAGATAGATAGATAGAGCGAGCTAGAAACATGGAGCAAAAAATAATTTGTTGTCTTATGTATGATGGGAGAAATGAGAAATGCTTCACAAAGTAGGGGCCTGTGAATTGGGTCTTTTCTGATAATAAAATTTGAGAGACAAAGAAAATTTCTAAGAGACAGTAGACACAAAGGTCTCTTGTATAGATAGATTGCATAGGTGTAGATAGAGGTATAGGCATAGGTATAAATATCATCAGTACATCTAACCTATAGGTATAGGAATACACCTAGAAATCTACAAGGATTTTAATACAAAGGAAAATGAAATAATGACTTCATAGAGTTATGACTGTTTAAGTAGTAACCATAAAGAGATAATTTTGGAAGACATGTACAGGTTTACAGAAAATGATTTCAATTGTCTTGAACATGAATTGTACCTATTTGTCTTCTTTGTTTCCATCTGTTTCAAGGTCAAGCACAGATGCTCAAGAAATGCTCACTAAAAATGGCAGTGCAATAACAGAATTCATTCTCCTGGGACTTACAGATCGCCCAGGACTCCAGCCTCTTCTTTTTGTGTGGTTTCTGGTTGTTTACCTTGTCTCCCTCTTAGGAAACCTGGGCATGATGGTGTTATTCAGAGTGGACTCGCACCTTCACACCCCTATGTACTTCCTCCTTACTAACTTAGCCTTTGTGGACTTGTGCTACACCTCGAATGCAACTCCACATATGCTGACTGCTTTCTTATCAGAGAGGAAGACCATTTCCTATGCTGGCTGCTTTACACAGTGTTATATTTTCATCACACTCCTCCTTACTGAGTTCTACATGCTGGCAGCAATGGCCTATTACTGCTATGTGACCATATGCAACCCACTGCGCTACAATGTGAAAATGTCCAGGAGAGTCTGCATCTGCTTGGCCACATTTCCTTGTGTCTATGCTTTCACACATGGTCTGTTCCAGGACATCCTGACCTTCTGCTTGTCATTCTTCAGGTCCAACGTCATCAACCACTTCTCCTCTGTTGAACCACTGCTCATTAAACTTTCTTGTTCTGATACTTATGTCAAAGAACATGCCATGCTCATATCAGCAGGCTTCAACCTCTCTAATTCCCTCACAATCATCTTGGTGTCCTATGTCTTTATTACTGTTGCCATCCTCCGGATCAAATCAAATGACGGACAGCACAAGGCATTCTCCAATTGTGGTTCTCACATGATAGGTATCACCCTATTTTATGGGACACTATTCCGCATGTATGTAAGACCTCCAAAAGATAAGAATGTGGAAGAATCCAAAATAATAGCTGTTTTCTATACCTTTGTAAGTCCAGTGCTTAATCCATTGATCTACAGTCTGTGAAACAAAGATGTAAAGCGGACTTTGAAAAATAGCCTCAGACAAAACATGATCACTAAGATGGTAATGCCTGCACTGTCCAATTAAACATGATTTTAAAACTTTAGCTCAAATTTCCTTACATTTTGATGATGGAATTTGATGGTCTCTATCGATATGTCTCACGTGTCTCAGCTAAATGGCTAAGGGCCAGGGATACAGGAGCTGTAGTTTTAAATCTAGGCTTTCATTTCCCAAAATATGATCCATGAACCTACAACACTGATTTTTCCTTGGAGCTTGTTAGAAATGCACAGTCACATTCTGACCTCAGATCTTCTGTATGCAAATCTGCATTTTAATCAAATCCCCAGGAGATTTGTAAGCATATTAAAGTTTGAGAAGCTCCAATGTAGGTCACACATTCCCAACTGATATGCCCTACTATGCTCTAATTCCTTACTAATATAAACAGTTTAATAATAATGCCCTCTGTTCAGTTCCTTGAATTTCCTTTATTCTCAATCCAGCTCTCTTAAGGAGTCTTTAAGTCAAACATCTTCTTACACTTTTTCCTGACTTCTGAATAAGAGCAGAAACTATGATTAATGATAACAGTTACCTCTCTCTGAAGAAATTGCTTGTATAAGTGGTGGGGGTGGCATGGGAAAAGAGGGTGTTCAGACTTGAGTTTGTGGACCTGGAGCAATGAGCTATAGGAACCCACCTCCTCCCTTTCACCCTTCAGTCTAGGGAGAACAATTTTTCTAATACTTTTATTTGAAAAAACAAAATAGAATAAGGTGATGTTGGAAGAAGGACTAAAATTATAGAGTTAGAGAAATGGAGGCTTTGAAGAAGCAATGGGTCTTAGCAAATATAGTACCTCCTTTTATTTGGATATTTGTTTTATTCCTGATTATGCTTAACTAAGCAGTATTAATAATTTCCTTCCTGAGGATAGATCTAGGGAGAAATAGCTGTTTTTATATGTCATTAGAGGTGGATTTACTCTGAGGGATGGTTGGAAATTGCTCTGGATTCTCTCTCTGTTTTCCCCCATTGAATATAGCTGCTATTTCTGGCTATTCTTGAACAATTATTTATTTATTTATTAAATAATTTTATTGAGATATATTCACATACCCTATGCTCTATCTAAAGTGTATAATCAATGGTCTTTAGTATAAACACAGTATTGTGCAATCATTATCACAAAAAAAACTTTAGAATTATATCCTTACTCCAAAAAGAAAAACTCCGCTTATCATGCCTTCCCTAAACCTATATAAAAACTAATCAAATTTCATCTTTATAAATTGATTTATATTTACAAGGGTCTGTTAAAGAAATTTAAAAAGAGAAAAACAATAGAGTTTTATATTTGCCCAAATGTTTATCATGTCCAACGTCCTTCGTTCCTTCCTGTAGTTGCAAGTTTGCATTGATCATTCTATTATAGCATTAAAAAATCTTCCTTTATTATTTCTTTCAGAGCAAGTCTGTAGACAACAAATTAATTCAGCTTTCTTACTTGATGATATCTCAACTTTAACTTCTTTCTTGTTCAATATTTTCACGGGATATAAAATTCTGGGTTGAATTTTTTTTTCAAGTTTTAAAGCACTTTTAAATTTTCTTACACTGTCTACTGTCTACCTCTGTTTCTGATATGAAGACAACCATCATTTGCATCATTGTTCTCTTATGCGTAAGTGACATTTCTCCATGGTTTTCTCTTTATCATCATTTTCAAGTATTTTGAATATTGTCCATCTAAGTAGGGCTTCCTATGTGTTTAACTTGCTTGAACATATTTATCTTTATATTGATGTTTTCTCCATTTTGGTAAAGTTATATCTTTTTGTTTTTTCTTATCCCCATAAGGTGTATGTTAACTAATTGGTATTTCCACAAGTTGGTAATGTTCTGTTGATTGCTTTTTTTGCTGCTTTTTCTTTCAATTCTTAACACTGGACAATTTCCAATGTGGTTTCCAACACCTGATGCTTCTTCCATCTCCAATCTGATATTTGGTAACTCTTGTGAGTTTTTCACTTCAAATACGTTTTTGTTTTTTTTTTTTTCAGCACTGAATTCATGTTGTCCTTTTTCATAGTCTTCATATCATCACTGGCATTCTTCATCTTTTTAATCATAAAAAAACCCAAAACATGTTTTCTGACATTTCCTTAATATATTTATAATGGTTGCTTTAGAGTCCTTTCTCTATTTATTCCTACACCTGCATCATCTTGGCATTTTTAAAATATTGATCACATTTATTTGTGATTATGTTTAAACTTTTCCTGTATTTTTCATGTTTAGTATTTGTTATCGTATGCTGGAAATTGTGAATGATATAATGTAAGGGGTCTGGAATTATTTTGCCTTCCTTAATGTAATGTTGAGTTTTATTTGGGCATATACTTTGTTCTGATGACTAGTTTTGACCCTGTGGAAGATAGGGTTTTAGGTTTTGTTAGGGCATGTATAGAGTAGCCCCTATTCTGCTCTATAAATGTGACCTTAAACTTGTCTCAGCTGGATCTTCAAGTTATTGATAAGCTATTTCCATGCTTTCTTTATCTGAAGTACAATATCTGACTGTATTGTGCATGAATATTTTTCTATTCTCTTATCAAAATAGAAGAATTGCTGATGACTAAGTTTGGGTACATTATTTGCTTTCTTCTCTCAAGGAGATCAGTCCTGTGATGCATATGTTTATGTCTAATGACAGATCCCCCAAAATTAGGTCCAGATTTCAGATAGAAGATTAGTGTTGTGCCAGTACTATTATGTCATTAGAAACATAAGTCTCATTCTGTAAATTTGATATGCACACCCACAAATTGACAGCTAAGTCATGATGGATGCTTGGTCAACAGTGCTTGAAATGTAAAGAAAAAATGTACTTAGATTCCATGTAAAAGAGTAATTTTGTTTAAAAAAAAACCTCTAGAGATGGAAGTTTCTCAATACGTACAAGTAATGGGAGAAAGCAGAAAGAAAAGAAACAATTAATTTGACAGTTTGGAAGCTATGGTCAGAGCATATTTTCTTTATGTGGACTGAAGCAAAAAAGCTGTTGAATACATTGATTTGTACACAATCTACTGCTCTGTCGGGCATAATGTTTGGGAATAATAACCCAATATCATATTTTTTATTTAACTTTATTCGTATTAGTATTTAAATAGTATTACAACCAATGAAATGTTATCAATTTTAACTGCAAATCAATGTGTTTTCACAAATTTGTACACCCATAAAACCACCATCACAATTTAGATACAGATTCATCAATGGCGCCTCCAACCAATTTCCTTTTTTATGCCTTTGCAAAAACCTGTTCCATGCATATTCAGGACCTGGCAATTAATGATTGATATTTTTTTCTGTATTAGCACTTAACATATTTGGAAACCTAATGTATATTATTGTCCTTTGTGTTTAGCTTCTTTGGCTTAGCAAAATGATTTTGAGAATCATCTTGTTGCATGTATCCTTTGTTTGAATTTTTCTGTTGCTAAGGGGGTTCCATTTTAAGGATATACTGCAATGTATTGTATATTCACCTGTTGTTAGAATTTCGGTTGTTTTCAGTTTCAAGATTTTATGAAAATGAGATGCTCTTTATGTCCATTTGGACTTATGGTTTTATTTATTGGGTAAACACCTAGTGGAATTTTTGGGTCATACATAAAATATATGCTTAATATTATAAGAAACTAATGATTTTCCAAAGTAATTGTATCTTTTCACCTTCCCAGCAGCAACATATGAGTTTATTCACCCCCATTTTTAAAAACACTTGGTAATATAAAATCTTACAGTTATAGTCATTCTAGTAGGTATTTATATGCACCTTTTAGTGTTTTTAAATTGCATTTCCTCATGATTTAATATGTTAACATTGATTTAGTGACATTAAATGTTCCAACAACTATATAACAGTTTTGAAAAGGATGCATTCTTATGACTATTTTCATCTTCTTTCATATAGTAAAAATGGCAAAATAATTGAAAACACATAAAATGCTTAATAATGAGATATTAGTTAATTAATTATGTTCTATCTGTGTGCCAGATTCTATACATGAATAAATTTATGTAAAAGATCTATATGGTAGAAAAATGTTCATATAATTTTGTTAGGCAAAATAATCTCCAAATAAATTTATTTATGAATAACATTATATATATGTTATTCAAAGAGGAAAGACTAAGATGGGTAGTTCAGGATTAACAGTGTTTACATCAGTATAGGCATTTACAATTGATTTATTTTTTTATTCTTGTTTTATATTTACTT
>JAKSZT010025713.1:1734996-1773999 GCA_026826555.1 Tolypeutes matacus | reverse complement strand
ATTTCTCAGAAAAAAAGCTACAGAAAATATTTTGGGGACTTGGGAGTGCCAAATCATAAGAAATAATAGAGGCAATGAAAAATAAGGATTTCATCAGGCTGGGGTTGACTTTGATCACTTTTCTATAAAGTATAAGGACAGTCCAGGTCCAGGAATTCACGGAAAGGGGAGTTCTTGCTCCAGGCCAAGCCACTTTATCAAATTAAGTGAGTAAATGTGTTTCTCTCCTCTAATCTAAACCCTTCAGGTTATTTCTGATACTCTTATGCCACAGATCAAAGAGCCCAGAAATGCCGTTACCAGGCATAGTCCCTCATGCATGTGCACACACACACAAATGATAAAATTAAATAATTTCATGTGGTTTTACAAAGTTCATGGGAATTAACAGTCACTACAAATGTAACAGGAAAACACTCAGCCGTAGTATTTGACAGGAGAAGGAAGGAGATAATCTTCTGCTTCTCATTTCCTGTCAGGAATGCCCACCATCCCTCCCATCATGTGTCTGAAAAACTCAACTGTACACAAATTGGGGATAATAGAATGAATAAGGAATCCTCAACCATTGTAGCCTGAAGGCTGCCCGAGAAACTCATCTGACGCTTTTCAACTGAAGCTGTCATTTCAAAGCTTTCTGTGCTACTTGTGAGCTGCTGAGGTTGAGAGTAAGGGGCGGCACACACTCAAGAAGAGACCTCAGGATATGCAACAGTTAAAGCAAATGTTATTTTGGAATGCAAACACTGGGAAAATGAAGGAGCTAAACTGTTTGGTAGAAAAGGAATTGTCTGTCTTATATACAGAATATACTAGTTGCTGTCTAATTGTTTTTATTTCTTCAGATGGGACAGAGGATCCGGGAGATGGAAGTCAATGCACGCTCCTGGGCATAATGAATGACCTCCTGGTACAAAGCAGCTGGCATGCGGTGTAGGCAGAAAGATGTCCCTGTGAAAAGACATGGGAAGGACTCCAGTAATGGTGATAGAAGCAGATTTAAGGTTTATGCTATAGGCTGTCTAATGCCCTCATGTTATCTTCAGGCCCAGTTAGGATGGAATTGAAATGTAAATATTTCCTTGGACTGAGTGAGGATTTTCTTCAAGTCATGGAAATTCAGTGGCAATTCAACCATGAGATCTGTGTCAACAGACTCCTCTGATTCAAACAGTCTGCTTTGCCATGTGGATTTAGAAACAGTAGAATAATACCTTATCTCTCTAGGCGGGGATTTTTCCTAATTAATCTGAGTGCTTGGTTCACTAGTATATCAAGGGAACAGTTTCTCAATCTTTTAAAAACTAATTATTTACACTATGAATTGGTTGCAAGTAATTCAGGGTATACTAAGAGCTTCCAATTTGAAAGATGAAAATATATAAAACACTAGTATCATAAAAGGATGAAAAATGAAAAGTTGTGTTTAAGGAAATAGAATTTATTTTAGTGAGCTCTTTCAAGAATCTGGTGTATCTTATGATTTCTAAGAGATAAAAATTCATTCTTTTTAATCTGTGAAAATCCAAGTTGCTAAGGCAAATTGATCTTGTAAAAATCAAAATGCTCATTTTCTTAAATTATACTATCTGGCAAAATGACTGAGCATTCACTTAGAACACAATATTCTCTGAATGCAAGACCATTAAATATGATAGCGACAAACGTTAAAAGAATTGGGCTTTGTTTCGTTTTCTGGAAGAAAAAGTTAAGACATTAGAATAATGGTATTTGAGTACATAAAGGAGTCATTGAGGTAGAGTTAAACGCTTGCTCAACCACTCTTAGCGGTAGGAAGATTAGAAGGGACAGGATACCTGTTCCAAGAGGTCAGGTAACCAGGTAGCCATGACTAAGCATTTATAAATGGCCAGACTAAGCTGAGCTGCCTGATAGAGTGTTCCTTGAGTAGAATAATCTCTCAAGAGAATAAGAACACACTGGCAGAAACTTTAGAAAAAGAAAGTACAGATATATGAAATATATCTGTAAAATATATAAAATATCTCAGGCTTTTTGGGGGGTTTCCTTATAATCTACCTTTTTGACTTATTTTTATCTAAAAAGGAAACTGGCCAACTACAGTGAGTCATATTTTTCAAACATTATAACCAGTTTTAAACTAAATTGAATGCAGATTATTAATATAACACATGAAACTCATTTGAACAAAATTTTTCTTCTGCACTGATCCTCATCTTTAAAAAGTGGGATGACTCATTCTGATGTCTTTTCAGCTAATTTATATTTTTTTCTGCCATTCTTTAACTCCTTCATACACTCAATCTACCTCATGTCCTCAACTCTCAATTTCTTAGGAAAATTCTTATTAAAACATCAGTAGAAATTGGACCAAGGAAAATGTCCTAAAATTTACTGAGGCAACGACAGCACAACTCTGTGATAAAACTGAGAGCCACCAAGTGTACACTTTGGATGGAATGTACAAAGCATGGGACTGCACAAACCATGTGGTAGATGATGGACTGTGGTTAAGAATACAAATAAGAGAGCTTTCTTTCATGAACTATAACAAATGTATAATACTAATACATGGTATTAATAAAAGAGGGGTTATGGAAAAAAATACACCAAATGTAAGCTATGGACCATAGTTAGCAGTAATATTTTGATGACATTCTTTCATAATCTGTAACAAATGTTCCACAACAATGCAAGGTGTTGGTGAAAGAGTGATGTATGGGATTTCTGCACTTTATACATGATTGTTTCGTAAGCTCACAAATTCTCTAATTTAAAAAAAAAAAGGAAATATATATATATAATATTTTATGAAATTAAAATGGTAACAGATAAGGAATAGATAAGAACAAGGTAGAGGGTATAGGATGGGATTGAGGCTTCTATAAGTATATCTTTTCATATAGTTTTATTTTATGAACATGTCATCATTCTACACATTCCAAACAAAATTAAAGTAAAAGGATGAAAAAAGTACAATCTAAATGTAAATGAAACAAATGAGCCCAATTTTATACCAAATTGATAACAAATTGCATGAAAAAAAATAATGAAACCAAGTACATTTTGAATGTCATATTCTGACTAGACAATGTTGGATCTGCATTGTGTCATAGCAGCTAAGCTGGAACTGTTTCCCAGAATTTTCTTCCATCATATAAAACCTCTCACCTACCCCTTTAATATAAACCCTGGAAGGTTCCAGAGCAAACACCCTTCACCAAAGCTGTAAGGAAAAAAAAGCATTTGTGAGGGGAACCCAGCATACGGTTGAGCCCTGTCGCCCTCCTCTGTAAACCAGAACTGACAATAAGAATGGTTACCATTTCGATGAGATGCATGTTTATCTATTTTAATGTACTGTTCTGCATTTGTCCTGGCTAAGCTACTGTTGGGTTTTAATCCTTTACCCAGTTTTTAAAGATAACGTTGAAATGTTATCTTATTTCCCAGAGTGCAAGTGACCATTTTAATTTAATGTCATTTGAGTAAGTAATGGTTTGTTCTCTAATCTATCACTTTAATGGAAGTATTAAATAGCACTAAATCTAGGCCTGGCTTCTCTGGGTGCCACATATCTCTATTCCTTCTAAAACATTGATAGTCGCCTTTGGGTGATTCTACTATGCTCTGTCTGGTTCCAAGCTCCTCCTACTCTCTCCTCAGTGGAGTCACTTAATCTCTTCTAGATGTTCAGCCTTATCTCAGGCTTTGGACCAATATCATCCACATCAGAATGGAACTTTAGCTCAATATAGAGCATTAACTCTCAAGTCAACCTTGCTGTGATAACCAACTATTTGGTAAAGTTCTAACAATCCTGTTTCTGCTTTGTGCCCAAAACCAAGTCCCAACCGATCCTCTAAATGTGATAACTGGGGCTCTCTCTGCCTAGAGGAGCCCACACCAAATCTTGCTGTGTACTTCCATCTTTCTCTCCCATTTCTCAGCAAGCTCTGTTCTTTTCCCATTTCCCAATAAATTCTTTCTACCAGCCTAAATAAAAAAATAAAAAATAAATAAATGTGGTAACTGGGTCCCTTCCTCATTTCCTTCTGTGCCTGGGTCTCTGTCTTGGAAAAAACCATTACCTCTGGGGACCACAAAGCACTTTCCTGAATGAATTTCTTCCCACTGTCTGTAGTTAGGTCCTGGCTCCCATATCCCCATCCCCAACCTCCCCCACTCAAAGGCACATCTAGTTTCAATTCCAGATATCATACACCTGCTCTGTTCCACTGCAGTTATCACGGTGATACCTGACTAGCCAGTTGTAAATTCAAGAAATGTATAAATGACTAAACAAAAGTTTGGGTTGATTTATAAACTTGTGTAAGTTGGATAATCAAAAGTCTTACCAAAGCCATGAAGTGTTAACATTATCATTTTCTCTATATATCACCATTATCACCATGTAACAGAAAAAAATACTGCAAATGTTATATAAATTCACAAGAAGGGGTACAATATTTGTTGAATACTGAATCCCATTCTCTCCTAGGCTCCTGAAAAAAAATGATTAGGCAAACAATTTCATACTATCGTACAGCACATAAAATTTTTCTTTTAAAAATACAGATATTACATATGCCCTTCAGATGCTCCACCTACTCTTCATAAATTCTTCTAAAGTTAGTAGCTCTGTGATTGCCCTGCTCTCTTATTTAATACACTAGCATTTGCATTTTATTTTATAATTTTCTTGGTGAGAAAAATGTCAAATATAAGTAAGTGAAAGAAAGCCAAGAGAATGATCTGTTGCTGAAAAAGGAATCATTTGGAGAAAAGGGACTATTATATGGCTATTGTTTCATTCTTTTCAGAAAGCCATTGCACAATTTGTTTCCAGAGCTTTATCAAGTCAATTCATTTTGACTCAATAGTTCCCTTTCTAGGCATCTTTCATGTATATACATATGTGTGTGTGTATGTGTGTGTGTGTATATATATATATATATATATATATATATATATATATATATAATCATAAAGTTCAACTCAGTGTCATTTCAACAGAAGATTAAGTGCAACACGATGTCATCTTTTAAAAAGTGTGTTATTTGCTAATACTTAATGTCATGGGAAAAATCGAGAAACAAAATTGTATTCTGCTTCATCCAGAATGGTGAAATAGCAGGGATTTTAATTTTCCTTTGCTTTTCATTTATTCTTTTTCTTTTTTGTTGTTGTTGCTTTTCTGTAGTTTCTAAATGTTCTATACTAAACAAGGATTGCTTTTATAATCAGAAAGAAAAGAAAGAATTAGAAAGTATAATGATTCAAAGGTGTAAGAGTATCTTCAAGTATAATAAAAGTAAGGCTCTAACTGATTTCTCTTTTTATTCACTTAATAAACTAACAGCAGTGATTTCCCAAAAGAGCTGTGCTCACTTCTATAACTTCCTTTTCTACCTCTGTGTGGCAGCTGCTCCTAAACTCAGAACACGGCCACAGCAGATATCTAAGGTGGGTCTTTAGGAAAAAGCAATCAAGCAAAATAACAAACAAAAGCTCATGGAATCTAAGTACCCTAGTTAAATGCTATATTCTGTGGCAAACTCCAGCTGCCCAATCCCACCAGTATACTTGAATGCATTTAGGAGAATCAGAAAGATTGAGAAAATAGTTGTGGGTGTGTTCCAAAGTTGTGCAAATATCAAAATAAAAACTCACCTTCAAATCTAAACCAACCAGCTGAACAGGAAAGGACCATGGATGCCATTAACACTTACTGAGCGATTACTGATTTTACCAGCCCTAAAATAACATATGTATGAGACAAAATGAGTATACAGGAATCTTCCTGACAAACATCTTCAGAGATGAGAAAAGTAATTTGTACAAGGTTTCATGTCTAGGTAATGGCAAATAAAGCTCTGCCTACTTCCAAAGCTCATTTTCTTTCTAATATACCACTTAGGACTAGTGATTCTGCTAATTCAGGATAGGACAATTAAAGAGAATGAATGTAAAATACCTTGCACAGTCCTGGGCAGGTGCTAAATGAAAGGAGCCACTTTTATAATTGCAAGAAGTCAGTGACCTTTGTACATTCTTGCTTTGGAAAGAACTAAAATGTGGGGAAAATTCACCTAAAATGCATTTCAAAGGTCTCTGTTGGCTGAATCGGCTTATTAAGAAAATAAAGCACAATTCCCAAATGATTCTAATAAGCAGAATTTGCAATATAGTAAATTCCTTCTTATTCAGAATGATCAAGAAATTTGGCTATTATTGCTACTTGGAATTGCTTATATGGACTACAAATGCTTCACATTGTACACAATAAAATCCCCTAACATAGACTTAAAATATATTCACCTTTTGGGTGGTACAGAAGGCAGTTCTTACACAAATTATTAAGAAAAATTGCCACTGTGATCTAGACAGAGGACTCAACAGTTAACTGAGGTCTAGATTTCACTTTATGCCTTACAAAGCTCATTAATATCAAGATGTCTTCAAATGGAGCTAAGGGAAATATTTTGAATTTCCTAATTAAACATATTTCAGGACCAGACTTCAAGTCATTTTCATCTAAACAAAGCAGCATAATCATCAGCTGCTCTCATGTAGTTTGATTAGTGCTTGTGCTGAATTCTCAATAGTCTGTAAGGTTATTGTGTGAGAGCAGGAGCTGCATTTTCAAGATCTTTTTGATCTTGCCATAATGCTTGGTTATAACATATATAATACGTTATGTATAACATATATAACAATGCTTGCATATAACAAATTCTTGATAGATATTGGCTGACAAGCGTTTCGTGCCAAGTGGAAAATGGTTGCTGCCTTTCTTGGCTGGAAAAAGAATCTGGAAGTTCTCAAATCAGTCACATAGGCTACTTTTCCAAGTAAGTAAGCCACTTTCATCTTAGAGCCAATCTTACTTTCTGAAGATCTTCTTAGACTCTGGTTCTATTGCAAATGTTAACAAATCAGTTCAGGAGTTGAATTTCAAGGAAAGTGTTACATAAGAGGAACATCTCTTAGAGCACAACTAACTACTGTGCTGGGCACTGCGAAGTACGTTATTCAACACCGAATATCACATGGTCTTCTCACACATGGGAAACTGTTTAGGGGACACTATATTAGGTCAGTGGGATCAACTCACACCTGGGACTCAGGAGGCACTTTTTTTTAAGCTGTGCATCCTAGATATCCAAAAAGGATTACAGAAGAGATGGAAACAGTTAGCTTCCTCTCCCAAAACTAGATCTAGGCCTGGTCTAGATATGTGGGGTTCAAGTAGGATGCATTATTGTTAGCATTATTCAAATGGTATCTATTATTAATCTCTATTATAAATCATTATTAATCATAACATAGTCTGAAAGTCTGGCTTGGTGCTGAAATTCCCAAGAGAGTATGAGAAATGTACAGCTTAGATTATTAAGAGAAAAATTGTACCATTAACAGAAAAGAAACCATCATGAGAACTCAGATACATAAGATTAGGGGTGAGGAAGTACTTCAAAAATCATCCACTATCAATACAAACTCATCTGGAGGGAAAGAGAATGAATTCTGTTTTGACCTGTTGAGTTTCAGATGCCAATAAGCAAACAGTGGAATTCAGGAAATAATTCAAAACTACGACTTGTATGTGTATGTGAAGTATACTGAATATTCACGTTCGTGGAGAGGGCAGCTGATGCCAGGGTAATAGACAAGAATAACAAGAGAGATGGTAAGGACAGAGGAGATGAAGGCTAAGAACAATGCCTCCAAGAGCACCTACCTTTAGTGAGATGAAAAGAAAGAGCTACAAAAGACAAACACAGAAGGAGCTGTTAGGTAAGAGAGGAATAGAAATAATTAAGTTTCATAGAAGCCAAGGGAAACATTTCAAGAAAGTTGGTCTGGTCTGAGAGATCAAGGAAGATGAGGGCTGAGAATAGAATACTGCATCTGACAATGTTTGGTCAAAGCACTTTGGGTTACAAAGGAACACTTGACATAGTTCAAATGAAGGAGGATTTATTTAATTATCTTAGACACAATCTCATAGGCAAAGAAACTAAAGGAAGCCTCAGATTTATAGGACCTCGCTGGGAAGCAATTAGGGACCCTCGTAGAGGCTACAGGATGAGTCTCATCTTTTCTATTTTTTCTCCTGAGTACTTTCCTCCCTTTGTGCACAACCCAAAATGGTTGCCTCACTCAGAAATATGTTATATGACTTTCAAAGTTTAGATCATAACCAACAGTAGGAAACACAGTTACATTGTGATGTAGTTCACACCCACACATACATACATAGAAATTTACATACACAAACTGAAACTTCCCTGTCCTAGTGAAAATTCATTAGGCCAGCCTTGGGTCAACTCCTTGAACTTAGTAGATTTTCAATGATAATATGTCAAATTGAATTTTTTTCAACTCAGTAGATATGCAAGAACATTGCCACACAAATACTATTCAAGAAATGGGCAGTGAAAATCTGTGACATGTAAGAGAACATATTAGAGTCTAAGGATACAAAGATAAGCCAGTTGCATCCCCTACCTCAAAGAATTTACGAAGTGGGAAGTGGATATAGCTCAAGCAATTGGGTTCCCATCTACCACATAGGAGGTCCAGGGTTCGATTACCAGGGCCTCCTGGTGAAAAGCAAGCTGGCCTGAGCAGAGAACTGGCCCATGTGGAGTGGTGGTCCATGTGCAGTGTTGGCTTGCCCAGGAGTGCTGGCCCGCGCGGAGAGCTGGCACAGCAAGATGATGCAACAAAAAAGACACAGAAGAGAGACAATGAGAGACACAGCAGACCAGGGAGCTGAGGTGGCGCAAGAGATTGAGCAGCCACTCTTCACTCCAGAAGGTCCCCAGGATCAGTTCCTGGTACCACATAAAGAGAAGACAAGCAGACACAGAAGAACACACAGAAAGCAGACAGCGGGTGCAAAAACAACAGCGGGGGCGGGGGGGGGTAATAAATAAATAAATCTTAAAAAAAAAAGAATTTATAAAGTAATAAGGGAGATGAGACATCTGTGCAAATACATATAATATTAAACAGCAGTGTGAAAGCAGAAATTCAGATAAAATACTGTGATATGATAGCTGAAGGATAAGTTGGATCTCCCCTGCCCCCACCCATATATCTACACCATTTTCTCATCAAGGGGTGAAGTCTTTTCTTCCACTCTCTTGACTCTGAGCTGGCCTGGGATTTCTGTGACCAAAAGAGTATGACGGAAGTGATGGTATACCAGCTCCAGACCTAAACTGTAAGAGGACTGGAAACTTCCATCTGGGTCTCTTGGAGGTCTCAACCTTCACATATGAGGCTATCATGCTGTGAGAAACCAAAGCCCTAAAGGATGAGATACCATGTGGTGATGGAGAGAGGCCAAGAAGCACTGAGGTACCAAACCTGTACACGGAGAAGGCGTGTTTTGGAGGTGGATCTTCCAGTCCCAGCTACTCCAGCTGACAGCACATCAGATAAACCATGCAACTGAGCCCTTCCTGAATTTCTGACTCATAAAATCATGAACAAAGTAAAATAGGCATTTTAAGCCACTTGGTTTAGTTTGTTAGGCAGCAATAGATCACTGAAATATAAGGAATCACAGGAGAGAAATTCATTCCAATGTGAAAAATAGGGAAGGGTTCATGAAAAGGTTTTGAATAATTGCTAACATTTGGATGCAAAAGAATGGCTGAATATAAAATCAGTTATGGAAGTGAGAAAGTCCAGGACGTTTAGGTAATAGCTGGAGATTCAGGTTGTTTTAAAAACAGAGTGTATAAGGGGGAAATTTCAAGTGGGAAGAAGGTTGGTTCAAGATCAAAAAATGCCTTGAAGGTCAGAGTCAGGTATCTGGACCACATTCTGTAGCCAATTGTTTGATTAAAGTTTTCAAGCAGGTAAGAATCCTAATATCGTCTTACTTCACCACTACTACTGCTACAGACCAAGCCACTTGTCCCCAGTATGCAAAAAACACCTGGGGAAGCGGATATGGCTCAAGTGACTGGGCTCCTGCCTACCACATCGGAGGTCCCAGGTTCAGTTCCCAGTTCCTCCTAAAGAGGACGAGCAAGACAGCGAGCTGGTGCAGCAGGGTGTGCGGCAAGCTGACACAACAAGAGAAAACATAATAAGAGACACAACAGGGCAGGGAGTGGAGGTGGCTCAAGTGATTGGGTACCTCCCTCCCATGTGGGCAGTCCCTGGTTCAGTTTCTGGTGTCTCCTAAAAAGAAGACCAGCACACGACAAGTGGACACAGCAAATGGAAACAATAAGGGGGTGGGGAGAAATAAATAAAATAAATCTTTAAAAGAAAAAAAATAGTGCCTGAGGCATAGTAGAAATTCAATAATTATTTCTGAGTGAGTCAATGAATTAATAAATGAACAAATGAATATGAGAGCTGTAGTTCAGGAAGAGAGGGCAGAAAAGAGTTTACACTGCAAGCCTGCTGAACTACTATACTTGGAAAGGCCCCCTTGCAAGGTTGGCCCTGGCCTGGCATCTGGAAACTTGGATTTGGGGATGGTTCTAACTGATAAGAATGGCTTACTGTGTTTAAACTGTTTGCACAAACAAATTACAATGAACACCTTCTTTCCTTCTGGGAGCATGGAATTTGAGTATGTGCCAAGCAGAGGATGCCTACATGACCAGCCCCCAGTGAAAACACTGGGCACCAAGTCTCTAACAAGCTTCACTAGTTGGCAACATCCCGTATGTGTTGTCACAAGACTTTACTGGGGGAATTCGGCACATCCTATGGGACTCCACTGTGAGAGGACTCTGGAAGCTTGTCCCTGGTTTCCTCTGGGCTTCACCCCGTGCATTTTTTTTCCCTTTACTGATTTTGCTTCATATTCTTTTGCTGCAATAAATCATAACCATACCGTCTGCTGAGTCCTGTGAGTCCTGCTATGGAATCATCAAACCTGGAGATGGTCTTGGGGATCTCCCAACTCAAAGAGTATTTGCCAGTATCTTATAGGAAAGATTTGATGACTAGAGTAATTATTGTCAAAGAGGCCAATTAGAAAGGAGGTTACTGCTGTGGTCCAGGAAGAGGTAAGGATGGTAGCAGTCGTAAGCAAAAAGAGATGAATTTCTAAGTATATTTTCCAGAGGTTGATTTTGCAAACTTTTGGGGGGACATAGATTACAAGGAGTGAAGGAATGAAGGAGAACTAACGAAGCTGAGACAGCAAATGCAGGCTAATCTCAAATAATGGAGGGAAAAAATAAGAGGGCATGGTAGTTTTATGGCAGGTTGACTAGGAGGAGGTTAAGTTAGAGTAGTGGACATTAGTTATTAGTTTATTTTTAGAAAGCAGGTGGAAACCCTAAAGATTCAAGAAGAATTTCCTAAAGGAAACATTAGGAGAGGGTATCAAGAACAGAAATGGGATCAAGAACATACATGCAAATTAGAATGGAAGCTCAGTGAGGGCAGGGTTCTTTGTGTGCTTTGTTCACTGGAACATCCAAGCACCTATAAGAGTGCCCATCACACGGTAGGCACTCAACAAATACTTGTCAAACAGTAAGGAAAGAAGAGGGGTCAGATAAAGAATAAATCTTGACATGGGGAGGGAGGAAATAGAGAAACAGCAAATATGACCGTCTCAGTCTTTCCTGGAAAGTAAGAAGCTACTGGGTGTGGAGGAAGATGTACTTGAAGAGACTAGAAAAATGCCCATGACTGCCTCTCTGGAGAAACGATTAAGGAATCAATACTAGAGTAACAAAAATAAAGCACTATGATGGATACAGGCCATTACACATTTTGTCATAACCTATAAAATTGTGCGGGGCAAAGTGTAAATGATAATGTAAACTATAGACCATGGTTAGTGGCAATGCTTCAATATGTGTTCATAAATTGTAACAAATGTACCACACTAGTGAAAGATGCTGTTAATGTGGGAAAGTGTAGGAAGGGGAGGGAGTGGGGAATATAGGAATCCCCTATATTTTTATGTAACATTTATGTAATCTAAAGCTTTTTTAAAAATTAAAAAAAAAAATTTAATGTACTACCTTTCTACCCAGATCTCCTCTTTAGATAAAAAGCCAAGTGAATGTTTTAAATACTTTTAGAGTATGTAGAACGCTGATACCTAAATGAACTGAACTCAGTCACTGCCTTTAAGAGTATTCTTAAGAAAATATCCCTTAGACAAATTTTATCTCTAAACCTAAAACCTGACAACAAAATATACCGTTTTTACCTTAAATCCATCTAGAATGACTGTATATAAATGATATTCATTTGAATTAGGAGGGAAAAAGTACTACATTATTGACAGATTTTCAATAATGGTTTTAGAGTCCATACCAAAGTACTGAAACAGTCAACCTGGCATAGAAGGAGCAAAGGGAGTTGTTGGCATTTGAAAGGAAAATACTGAAAATTAAGCTCCAAGTGGTTTATGGCTGCTTCAAGAACAGAACATTGAAAATAAATCCATATTCCTACATTAAATGTTACTGTCCTCCTTTTTCTGAATTACATATTATGGAAGGTGTCATGGATGCTGACCCTCCCTGATCCCTGCTTCAAGACCTAAGGACTTACTTCGCAAACTGCTGGGAAGGCTGTCGGCTGATGGCTCTCAACCTTCTAGAAGGGCCCTTGTCTGGAGAGAGCTGCTTTCTCCAAGAGCAGCCCTCATCAATGATTGGTCTATGTGGGCCTATGAAAGTCTGGGCCCTCGTCCCAACTACAGGACAACCCCGAAGGACCATCTAGCTTCAGAGCTTGTTGTGCCTGCACAGCACCCAGTTTCTCCTCTGCCCTGACATGTTCTGCTCTCTTCCCTTCCCAAGAGCACTCCCCAGTGAACCTCCTGCACAAGACCCTGCTTATCAGAGTCTGCTCCCCATGGAACCCAACCTGCAGGAGAGGTGAAAGAATCACCCATTGTTCTAAGGAGGAAATGTAAATGCAATCTATGCATTCCTTTTTTTTTCATAGTTTCAGCAATGTGGTTATTATAGTCTATCCCAAAAAATTTATCCTTTATTTTAAAAATGCAACATGAAAACGTGGAAAAGCATAAATTCTGTTTCAAACTAAATTATTCCACTCCCACCATTATTTTGCCTACATGATCTTGGGCAAGTTAATCTCTTTGATTTTCAATCTCTTCATTATTAAAGAGAAGACAATACCTATCTCGTTAAGTTATTGTAATGACTAACTAATGTACTGTACACAAAAACAATAGTTAGGGCTCAACAAGATATCACTTCCCTTCTCTCCATTCATTATCAATGGGACAGAAGCTCAGAGTTGCTTTCCCATAACAACCCATTCATGCACTGATATGCAAGCCCCTAATAATGAGTAGCATGGAATTATGAAATAGTTGTATGGTTAATGGATGACAAATCTAATCAATAAGGTATTAAAATGATTCATTTAACACTATAATCAAACACAATATAACCTACATTTTCTGAGCATCATCAGGTTCATATTTGCACAAAAGGCATAATACCTTCCTTACAGTGTTTTTCAGAGTATTAAATGAAATTTCAAATGTAAAACTCTTCAGTACTTGAAATATTGTAAATGTTCAGAAAATGTAAGTAAACAGGACAAGATCACACATCTATTAAGTGGAAGACCCAAAATCTAAAATTTGTTTTTCTGTACCTAAGCTTTTACATTAAACTATACTCTCTTTTGTTTTACTCCTCTTCCAGTCTTGCCGCAAATGGAATTTGCTCTGGCACGCCAGCTTGATGAGACATATAAAGCCATTGTAGGGATGATTGATATCTTGCCAAGCAGAAGCACAGAGAAGGAATCTGTAACCCCTGGATGGACCCTCCCTGCAAAAGAAGCAAATGGACTCACCCCAGGTAGTACAATCTACTCTGAAAGCCCCATCCCCTTGTCTCCCAAGACAGTCTTCTATTCACTGTTGGCCTTGAGTAGACTGGACTTTGCCTGAAGCTACCCCAGCCCTCAACCAGATCCCAGAGGAGTGTAACTTCTGCTGCCCCTTCCTGCCTTCCAGACCTTGCAGTTCAGGAGTGAGAAGCAGCAGTGTTGTTGAAGTCAGAGTGTTTGTCTCTCTTACAGTTAGGGCCCCTGTTCTGACAGTGCCTGTATGCACTGGCTGAAAGGCATGGATGGTCATAAAGCAAACGAAACCCTAAGCAGACTCCAGTTGCACCTCTTTAAAGAGCAAACGTAATTTTGTTTCTTGTAAAAACACTATTTGCCACCAAAAGTTGCCTTCCAACTGTTTAATTTTTCATGACGCTAACTCAACAACCTGCAATAATTTGTTTTAATCTGCGTTATGTGCATTGCAGGAAAGAGCAGGAAGAAAAGTACTTTCTTTATGTTTAGACTGCATCGATCGGTACTCTCCCCAGGGAGTAGCTACTTACGAGCTCCTAGGAAACATCCTCTTGCGTACCGGATTCTAGCTTTGTCTCAAGCTGTAGCTCTGATACCTGTTTTGGGACAGAATGACAGCAGGTGCAACCTTTCAACCCCTCACTGAAAATAGGTGAAGCCCTGAAATCTCCATGGAGAGCAAGGGAACAGTAAGGAGGGAGGCAGTGTCCTGTTCTTTTGGAAGCGCTCACATGTTGACAACAAGCCTACACGGGCATGGGGCGCCCTGATCACAAACAGCGTCTTTACAGAGTCCACATTAACCAGGACCCATCCCCACAAAGCTGAATTGTTCACACCAGAAGAGACCAGGTGGCCGCCCGCTCTCAAGTGACTGTGATTGCTGAGAATCCATGAGGTGTTGGTTGGCTCACTGCCCTGCTTTCAGAAATGGGACGAGAGAGAAAACAGAAAACAGTGAGAATGGTGCGGGAGTAAGGGAGAGGGTAGAAACGGCAGCTTGGAAGATTCCACTTGAGTGGTCACTTGTCTGCAAAGTAAATATTCATATTCCTGAAAGGGCTTTGGATCCACACCCCCTCATCAACAGAAGCCTTGGCTGGAAACTGTGAAACTAGCATAGATATTTTGGAAATGCTAGAGAATGGAACAATTGTTATCACTAAAACTAATGCTATATATATATATATATTAATTTGACTTTTGGGAAAGTGGGTTTGAGTGAATTTTTTAAATTCCATTGAGGATTTATTTATCCAATAAATACTATGTTATATGAGAGTGCTCTAAAAATCTATTGCCCAATAGAAACTCATGAAAACATGTCAATTAATAAGCAATACAGGAAAATGATATTTTCTTAAGAATGAATCATTTATTTCAGCTCCCTGCTGCCAACAGGAGTAAATTTTGGTTCCTTTCACTAATGGAACAGGCCACTCATTTTGCTTTTTCCCTTAGGATAAATTTAGTTGACTAGCTCTTTGGTTTCCTTTGTCATCTTGTTCTGGTATTTGTGTTACATTTTCATCATCAGAATGGTTTTTTGCATTATCAATGAGTTCCAGAGAAGAAGGTGATGTGTCTGAAAACAAGCACAATTTTAGAAATGGGCTGCCAGGGTCTCCACAATACAGGAAAATCAACTGATACATTCCCTTACATCCACTCTCATAACGACTCTCTCTTACGTAAGCCTGAAAAGGCAATTAATGTTCTGGAGAATTTTGTTTAGCTGATTAGTTGGATGTTAGTTAGTATATTGTTTTGTTGACTTGACTAATGTAATTCCAAAATATGAGAAATCTATTCCATCCTCGATGATTTCGTAGTGATTTTTGGCTAGTTTTGATTATGACATGTGGTGGTGAAGAGATGTGAACTGAATAATGGATCGGTATATGTGCATGTAGTACATCAAAATGAAACATAAGGAACAAGAAATACACGATCCAGAGCCTTCCCTTTAAAAATGCATGTTTCCAAAATAACTAAAATCAGTTCTTGAGAAAATGTAATACGACTTGCTTATATACCTCTTTCTCATTTATCTAATGAAACTAATAACTTAAATAACTTAAACATCACCAAGTTTTACCTAGAAAAATGACAAAAATATAGACTTCTACTTCTTTTCATAACAACATACAAAAACCCCAGCTGGAAATTTGGGGAGAAAAAAATAATAGTCTAAAAGCTGGAATGCGATCTTTTTCAAAAGTACTCCAAATCAGAATGCTCTTATTACAATGTCTCAACTTCAGCTTGCACAACTAAGAAAAACAAGTCCCAGAGCTGATAGAAGCTCGTTATGAAAGATGCTGCTGCACAGAAGTGAAAATCTCTATCATCCCTCTTGGGTTTTTTTGCCCCAATATCTGAAATAATAGATTGTTTGCCTACTCCGGATCACTGACTAGGCTGCAATACTCAGGACACACCACAGGACAGCGCCCTCTCCCTAAGAGGAAGGCCTCATTTAGGCTCAGCTACACTGCACACCATTTATGCTCACTGACATACAGGGAATTTAAAATCGACTATTTATAAATTAAGCAATCTAGAGAAAAGCTAACTCTGAAATAATTCTAATGAAATTCTTGACATGAGACAATGAAAATTAATGCAAGACCTTTTAAACTTGCCCTAAAGTCAGGGGTGAGGTGAGGTAACTTGGTAAAGAGTTTTTTACAGCTATTTCAAAGGCTGTCAAGTACAGCACTATCCAACAGAAATATAATGGGAGCCACATATACAATTTAAAAATTTCCTGTAGCCACTAGAAAATTTACCATTAAATAGGTAAAAATTAAAACAGGTAAATTAATTTTAATAATATTTTTTAAAATATCACTTCCATATGTAATCAATATAAACATTATTAATTAAAACATTTTACATTTTTTCCTTTGTACTAAGTCTTCAAAATCTGGTGTGCGGTTCACATTTACAGCACATCTCAATTTGGACCAGCCACATTTCAAGTGCTTAATAGCCACATATGGCTAATGACTACTGTATTGGTCCAGGTCTAGAGAATCTACTTCATTTCACTCAGCACCAAATTTAATTTTAACTAAAACACAAAACGTTCAGTCTATACTTCTTAGACCACATAACACATACAAGTAAAAATGCAAATAGATTCTTTCTTATGTCTATCAGTGACAAAAAGGAACATAGAAATACTTTCTTGCTATATGTCATGTGAAAATAATTAGCCACATCTCTATAATCTTTAGACTGCAGAATAACCTATTAGAGATAAAAGAAACCCAGGTCTTATTTAATAATATCTATGTTACTGACATACTCAAACAAAAACTATATAAGAAGGTATAACAGAAGTGGCAAGTTCTAAGTTGGTTAGTACCTGTCATATATATTATAAAACAATCAACCATTAAAAAGTGGATTTAATAAGTATCTAATTTTTCAGAATTCTCTTCTTAACTGGCTCAGCTAGCTAGAAATTTTCAACCACAGATAACAAATAATAACTCCCTGTAATTTTTGTGTAACATTTATGTAATCTAAGCATCTTTTAAAATATAAAAAATTTTTAAAAAGTACAATGTAAAGTATAATCCATCCTTAGTGGCAGTGCTCCAAAATGTGCTCATCAATTGCAATGAATGTACCACAGTAATGAAAGAAGTTGTTAATATGGGGGAAAGTGGGAGGTGGGGGGAATGAGGCATATGGGAATCCCTTATATTTTTTTATGTAGCATCTTATGTAATCTAAGTATCTTTTAAAAATAAATTTAAAAATATATATTTTTTAAATGGCATATTTATCAATCCCTCTATCATCAAATGTTGTCCTTCTACGTGAAGAATGGCAAGTTGATATAAAAGCAATACTAATAAAAATGCAAAACGTTGACTACTTTTTAGGCCATAAGGTCCTTAAAGTAGATTGGGTTTTATTTTTCTTGTCAAGGAGGAGCACAAGTTTAAAAGACAACCTAGTTTCTTTTACAAGATGTGTTTACAAGAGCAGTGAAATACAATCATTTCGAGTAACTGCAGCGGCACCAGGTCACACAGTTCTGGCTCTGCTGGATGAATGGCTGCAGGGAGGCACTGGAGCTGAATCTGTGGATGACTCTCCACGGAACCCTGCACCCAGTTCCCAGGCACCGCTCCCTGAAGCTGAGCCAAAGATCACTTTTCTTTAGGAACTGCGCACCTGGAAGATGCTGGCATTCATCTGCAATTCGTTATGCTCCCTCAATCTTCTGCAAACCCTCAACTTCTTAATTCTGCAGAATAATTTTGAAACTGGACATAAGTAACTGACCGGCTGATTTTCTATCTGCACAGGAAAAATAAAAGGGATAAAAATTCAAATTTGTTGGAAACTGAATTTTAAAAAGGCCCTCCAGCTATCTAACACGGTTGGCTCTGTGCTGTTGTATTCAAGTATATTGTCTAATTCAAGAAGTTCTGGAAACTAGTAACACTGAGCCAGAAATCAATGCCTTAGAGTAGCATGCAAACTTATAATTTACAAGACCCTTCCTATCTCCCTAACTACTTAATTCTCACAAAATTGTCGAATTCAGGGTAGGGATTGTTGCTTCATTTTGTAAATGAGAAAACTGAGGCTCAGAAAATCTCAAAGTTGGTGAAATAAGGAAGTACGAAAAATGTTACCAGGGAAATATTAGACACCCGGTTACTTTTTTTATATATATTCTTTCATTTATATTCTTTACACAGGGATCATTCTTTCTTGGTGGAAACAGATTTCCTTCCTAAGGGTCTATTTCAGCCTTCACGCCTTTTTTTTTTTTTTTTTTTTTTTTTTTCTCTCTCTCTCTCCAGCCAGCTGGAATCATTTTCAATCTTGCTCAAGTGAAATCAGCCTCTGGGCGGCTTGGCAGCAGCTTCTGTAACATTGTGGCTCTGTGTACTAGGATGCTCTCAATTATTCAAGATAACACAGAAAGGCCTGCAGATAGATTACCCCAAATGCAGCAGAAACAAATTAACAGCTAGTTGAGTTAGATAAACTTGAATAAATGAATGTTTTAAACTGTGCATATCGGTAAAATATACATAGATGAAATCTGCACAGGGAAGTCAGGGCTCTTCTTAAAACATAGCAACTGACTGCAATAGGACAATTTAGAATGTAAACTCTCTATGGAAAAGCCACAGCCCATATCAGACCCAGAATTAGGAGGAGGCAGGGACCACATCTCTCTGCACGGTAGCTCCACACACGGATATGCTTGTCTCACCCAATACAAAGAAATGCTTGTTTACTGCTTTAACTCTTGCAGAGGCCCTTCCCAGGATCCACGTGAGCACTGCCTGACTTTGGGACATGCTAAGAATGATGTCATAGTCCCACTGACATCACCATAAGGCAAGCAATGGAATTATATACAAAACTGTATACTAAAATATGTTGTGGTCACCAATAACCACCTTGGACACTTTTTCTTTCTGTTTTGGCATTCAATTTCATTGACACTGAATGAAAGGCTTTAAACTTGGTTTTGTTTATAAAGTTTTAGAAAATATAAAACAGATCTACGTTGAAATTTTAGTAGGATTTAAACAGTGAGAGTCTTAAGGAATAGAATAATTTTATAGCACATGCTTTGGATAAAACTGTTTATTTGTGCATCTAAAATATACTCATGTTAAAATATTAGCACTAAAAACTTTCCAGAGTCCAGACCTAGTAATGTCTGACAAACTTATTTACAAGTCAGCTTTTATGACTAGCATTTATCATTTAACTCAAATATGTTTGGTTTGTTGGATAATAAAGTGTAAGCACAGCTGCCCAGGAACTCCTTACACTAGAAATTTTCAAAATATAATTGGTACACATTTATAAATTTATCACCCACTATATATATATCACTGTGTCACCATTTCTATTCAGGGGTGTTCAATTATCAAAATCCTATCCATAAGCAAGAACCAATTTTACTCTTCAAATAAACTATTTTAATTTTGGTATTTAAGTTACTAAAATTTCTGTTATTAAAGTGACTTTTATATACTGCTACCAGACTCTAAAATATCTGACCTACAAAGGTTTTCCTTTTAAAATTTAGTGCTCTCTCTTCCAAAGATGAAATTTCAATCAAAATTGCCATAAAACCTGGTGAGTTACCAAAAGCACACATTTGGCTACACCCTATTGCTTCCAATCTATTTGAGTCTATATTTTTAGCTGCTCAAAAAAAATAATTTCTTCCCCTTATCTATAGAAAATTATAGATTATTTCTGAAAGCAATTTTCTAAATTGTTTTTGCTAGTTTACCCTCTATTTCCTCTTTTGAAAAATTGGTTGTTTGACATGAACCAGGCCAGGATGTGAGTTAATCATATTTTCAGCAGCCTTTCTGAGGATGATTACCTTTGAGAAATCCCAATATCTTAGCTGTTACCATATATAAAACAATATGCCAACTAAGTGAACTACAAGTCATCCTGACTTAAAGGTCCACTCTTCAAAGCTCTGAAATTCCTCTGGCGGTGGCAGGAAGCTCTAGTTAGAAAGTACAGCTTGCAGGAAGCGGCTGTGGCTCAAGCAGTAGGGCTCCCGTTTACCATATGGGAGGCCCCAGGTTCGGTTCCCGGGGCCTCCTGGTGAAGGCAAGCCCGCCCGTGCGGTGTGGTTAGCTGACCCAGCGAGCACAAGCAGCAAGGGGGGATAAATGTATAAATAAATAAAATCTTTAAAAAAAAAAAAAAAGAAAGAAAGTACAGCTTGCAAGAAAGTTTGCATAGTTTGTTAGGACCATGACTTTTTTTCCTTTATTTTTGTTACTTACTTTTAATTACAAAATTAAAACTTCATCTTTGTAACATGTGAAACAATACACAGTGCCAAAGATACAATCACCTAGAGAGTATCCTTTTGCACTTCTCTCCACGTTCAACAAAAAAAAACTATACACACACATGCACATGCACACACATACCCACACATACAGGCATTTGTTGTTTGCTTTTACAAAAACAAAATCATACATGGGTGTGTGTGTGTGTATATATATATACATATATATATGTGTATATATATATGGGTGTTTTTTGTTTTTGTTTTTGAGGTACCGGGGCAGGGGATTGAACCCAGGACCTCATATGTGGGAAGCAGGAGCTCAACCACTGAGCCACATCAACTCCCCTGAGTTGGTTTTTTCATTTGTTTGCTTGTTGTTTGTTTTTGTTTTTAGGAGGCACCAGGGACCAAACCTGGGACCTCCCATATGGGAAGCAGGTACCCAACCACTTGAGCAAGGTCTGTTCCCCAGAATAGAGAGATTTTTCATGACTACATGATTTTATATAACATAAATGGTCCACATTTTATTCAACATTTTTATTATCTGTAGTCCTTCAGGTAGATTTTAGCTATTTGCAGCCACAAGCCCAATGCACATTTACATATATGTTTATACAGAACACTTTTATTTATATAAGATAAATTGTTCAAATTAATGGCTCAAAGATTATGGCCACTTTTTAACAAATGGGTACTTCTTCAAATTAAAAATCAAAGTTCATAGAAAAATTTGGCAATATCAAGTCAAAGATTTGCATATCCTTTGACTCAGAAATACCAATTCTAGGAATTTTTCCCAAATAAGTAGTCAAGCAAATGAACAGTCTTTATTAATGTGTGTACATGGATTGTCTTGGAAGTCCTGTTTACAAAAAAGGAAACTAGAAAGCATCCAAAAATTAAAAAAAAATTTTTTTTTAATAAATTGTGCTAGGAAAACCCAATTGAACACTAAACAAACACTAAAACTGGATTTATGGAATGCATTAAAAATATTAAAATAGATTCATTGAGATGGAAAGATGTTTATGAAATATGGCTAAATATAAAAGGACAGAAAAAAACATAATCACATTTTATACTTGCAAAATAATTTCAAGGAAAGGAAGATTGAGGGACAGTATCTACCAAAATGTTAATCATAGTTATTTCTCAGTAGTAAGGTTAAGGATGATTTTTCACTCCATATTTTTGTTTTCCTAAAATTTATTCAACAAATATTTAGTGAGCATCTATATATTAGGCATTGTAAACAAGGTACCTTAATGAAAGTTACTCTTTGTGGGGGGGGGGGGGGAGAGAACCAGGACTCAGAAAAGGTCAGAGGGTGGTTAACAAGGTAGGGAGGGAAGGTCACAGTCTCAAACACATTTTAAGTTGTATCATTTAATCCTTTTAACAAGCCTGTGGGATATGATCATGCCCATTTAACTGTAAGTTACATAAATTGCCTAAGATTACTGATCAAATAAGTGATAGAAGATTAAGACTCAGATTTTAAGATTCCAAAAATTAAAAAAAAAAAAAAAAAAAAGATTCCAAAAATTTCTCACTAATAGAATATAGGCAGAAATTAGTAATGTATACCACTTCCAAGCAGAAGGGGTTAAGAAGCATTTAATTGCTCTAGTAGCTTTCCCGTGGACTCAGCTGCTGCCATATCCCAAATAATTATGAAAAGTAGAACAAGCAAGAGGCAGGGGAGACACGTGAAATGCAAGAATCCTGATTTTCCCATTCTGATTTGGTTAGAACTAGGGGCATAAGGGTGGGGGTCAATGAGTTGAAAAGCAAGGGTCTTTTGCACCTGCCCATGTTTGGAACTCAGGAATGAAACTGGTTTGCAAGTACATCTGCACCAATCCGGGGGGCAGGAGTACCAGATAAACTTGGCAATGCAGGGTGGTAAGGCAGAAAAGAGACCCGAGTTTAATCTCTCCAAAATCACTTATAAAATTCTGTGATGCATAAAGAGCAACCAAAAATTCCTTTGTGTGCTCCCAGAGATGACAGATCAACATCGAAGGAAAGTGAGTTTGAGAACCCACAGGCCCAACCATGGCAGAGAAGGGGTTGGCCCCCAAGGTCAAGAGCAGAGAGATGACAAATCAGTGAGAGAACTTCACCATTGACCAAGCCAAGAGAAACCTAATCATGAGTTATACCAGCTGCTGAGCTTTACAATAAATGCCAGCAAGATGAAAAACAACCAGAATGAAAGGGACAAATCCATGGAGACAGAATTAACTATTGGACACCGTGCAGTTTTTGGAAGGCACACTCTTGTCCCATACCCCCAGATGACATCTTAGAGAAGGGAAGAGAGAGGGAGAGGAAATCTGAGATAGAGTATTTTACCTTGTAGAATCCTTATCATTCTGAAAAGCTAAGTAATATATAACTGTAAAGAAAGATTAGGATGAAGATGCAAGTTAAAATGGCCCTAGATTTTTTCCTCTTGCTCATTGTTAGCCAAACCCAGTAATGGGTGTGCTGATTTGTCATTCCTCCTTTCAGCAACAAATAAAGCAGTCCAACATATCTTTGTTCTAGGCTCTGTCCCAAATTGGATTCTTTGAATTTTAGGTGGTGAAATGATCAATCCAGAGAAAAACTACAGTCACAGTAAAGGGCAAAGAAAATAATCAAGGGATTGAGAAATGAATTTATGAAAGAAACTCCATGGGACATGATCCCTTAGAACGAGAATAAATATATAAGCCAAGCTGAATTGCTTGAGCTACTGGAAGCATAAAGCAACAGCACATCCCAAAATCTCACAGGCAGATTTCCAGGTATCTGTCATCCTTTTCAACACATTGCCCTAGGTTTAAGCAAATCTTAACACAGCAAAGGAACTATTTGTATATCACTTTTTAAGAACACATCATTTACAAAACAATTGAGTTCAACTTGTATCTATTACTTGAAACACAAAATGCTTTAGGCTAACTTGTTCTGTACAGAGGGAAAATTAATACAGTTTTTATTAACCAGTTCAGTTCCCCTGGGCATCTCCACTTACTTGAGAAACTACAATAGGGAACTTCTCAAAGATCAGATGTTATTTACTAGTGAGAAAATTTAATTCACCCGGGCCTGACTCCTTCCCAAAATGTCCAAATGATATCAGCATTACCTTTCCAGAAACAAGGGCTTTAAATGAGTATTTAGATGGTGAAGAAGGTAGTTTATTAGATAATAGTTCAAATTAATTCAACCTATATTTCCTGGGTGTTTATTAGGTTCCAAGTACTAAAAGGGGACTTAAACTGAAGAACAAGTAAAAAAAGAAGGAACATTAAAAATTCAGGACCAATGATACAAGAACCTGTGTATATTAAAAACAGAAAGAGACCATAAAGTTTGAGGAAAACAGACAGACTCTATTAGGCTATCATCCAGGATTCACTATGGTTTCTAAGCCTTTTTGACCTCTCACACTTGAAAAGAAGAGACAAAATAAATTTCCATAATCTTATAATCTATTCCAATTTCTTGTGATGAAAAAGCAGAAGGTCCTGGCTTCACCATATCATTCCCTCCTACAACATTATGAAATAATTTCAGTTTTACTATTCCAAAGTAAAAGTACCAAAAATCACCAAAGTGGGGGGAAAACTAGGATTGGAAAACAAAATAAGAGTAAGAAATGAGAAGAAGGAAGTCAAAAAGGAAATGATTAGAATATAGCAAATGGAAATATATGGATTTTTCAGTACAGATTAAAAGCAAACTGTAACAAAAATAATTACAATTATAATTCTTTGGCTGAAATAAGATATGTGTATATATACATATATGTGTGTATGTATATATATATGTAAAAGATGATTGGAAGCACTACTATTCAATATTGTACTGGAAGTTCTAAACAGAACAATCAGAAAATAAGAAGAAATGAAAGTCGTTAGATGGGGGACAGATGTGGCTCAAATGGTTGGGCGTCTGTCTCCCATATGGAGGGACCTGGGTTCAATCCCTGGGACCTCCTGTTAAAAATAAAGAAAAATATAGAAGGCACGTGGGCCACCAGGCCCTGTGCATGGGTGTGCTGTCAGGCCCTGCACGTGGGTGAGCCGTCAGGCCCCGCCGAGCCACACAGCCAGATGATGACATAACAGACACGCTGAAAAACCGGGAATTAAGGTGGCGCAGATGGCAGGATGCCTCTCTCCCACATCAGAGGTTCCCAGGATCGAATCCCAGTGAAGACAGGAGGAGAAAGATGAGAAGAGAGGGCAGGAAACAGACACAGAGAATTGCCCAGTGAATGGACACAAAAACAGCAAAAACGGGGGGTGGGGGGGCGTGAATGGATAAAAGTAAATAAATAAATCTTTAAATATATATATATATATTAAAAAAAAAAAAAAAGTCTTTAGAACCAGAAAGGGAAAAGTAAAACTATCTATTTGCAGATGGCATAATCCTATAAACAGAATGTCCCAAAGAAGCCACAAGAGGGAAGCAGATGTGGCTCAATTGATAGGGCTCCTGTTTACCATATGGGAGGCCCTGGGTTTGATTCCCGGGGCCTCCTGGTGAAGGCAAACCAGCCCATGCGACGCAGTGAGCTGATGAAGCAAGATGACGCAGCAGAGGGAGACAAGCAGACACAGAAAAATGCACAGCAAATGGACACAGTGAGTACAGGCAGCAAGGGGGTGGGGGGGGAGTAAATAAATAAATAAATAAAATCTTAAAATAAAAAAAAAGGATCCACAAGAAAACTACTAGAGCAAATAAATGAATCCAGCAAAGTTACTGGATACAGGATTATTAAACAAAAATAGTTGTCTTCCTATACACCAGCAATGAATAATCCTAAAAGTCAATTAAGAAAACAATTCCATTTACAACAGCATTTAAATGAATAAAATACCTAAGAATAAATTTAACCCATCAGGTGAAAGTCATGTACACTGAAAAACCACAAAACATTGCAAAAAAAAATTAAGGAAGACATAAATAAATGGAAAGACATCTTGTGTCCATGGATTGGAAGACAATATTGTTAAGATGTCAATACTATCAAAGCAATCTATAGATTCTACACAATCCATATCAAAATTCAACAACTTTTTCTGCAGAAATGGAAAAGCCGATCCTAAAATTCACATAGAATTACAAGGGATGGCAAATAGCCAAAATAATCTTGAAAAAGAACAAACTTGGAGGACTCACATTTCCCAATTCAAAACTTACTACAAAGTTATAGTAACAAAAACAGAGTGGTACTGCCATAAGGGATCACATACACCAATGAAATAGAACTGAGACTTTAATGGCTAATTGATTTTCAACAAGGGTGTCAAGTCCATTCAATGGGAAAAGAACAGTTTCTTCAAACAAATGAGGCTGGGACAACTGGATATCCACAAGCAAAAGACTGAGGTTGGTCCCCTACCTCACACCATGTATAAAAATTAACTCTAAATGGATCAAGGGCCTAAACATACACTAAAACCATAAAACTCTCAGAGGAAAACATAAGAGTAAATCTTCATGACCTTGAATTTGTCAATGGATTCTTAGATATGACAAGAAAAGCATGAGCAACAAAAAGGAAAAAAATAGATAAATCAAACTTCATTTTAAAATGTAAAACGTATGTGCAAAAAGGTCATTATCAAGAAAACGAGAGTCCTTGCCAGGTGCCTTTCAGTGATGCTCCGACTCATTGCGCTCACAGATGTGGGAGAAAAAAGCATACATTAATCTAAATTCAGATTTTGATCAGAGAAAATTCTGTTCTTGTTGCTTTAAAAGAGAGAAAGAGAGGGAGCAAAAGAATAAGTCTCTCTGGTCTTTTTTAATAGAAGCCTTTCTGCCATGCTTAACAGTACCTTGGGGCACTTTGGTTCTTTATCTTGCTCCCAAGCTCTGAATATGTAAGATGTTAGCAGTCAACACTTTAATTTTCCTTTGACTAAAACCCTCAAAGGACCAATGTTTGAGCTTACTCAAGTAGAAGACCTCAAAATTTTAGATTGGTAGGTCTGTATAATGCCTATTATCACATGCGCATCTTCTCTCAAGGGTGGAGTGAGGCAGTTTAGTTTCAGCATAGCTATTAGTAGCTATTAGGCACTCTGTTATTCTGTGTAGTCTGGCCTCTAACTAGAAAGTAAAGCTAAATCAGAAGACTGCGTTTAACCATGGGAATATGGAGGGATTTTAGTCCCCATGGTTGATAAACCAAACAACTAAATGCTTAGAGTATGACATAGGATAAGTTGGGTTTCTGTTGCCACCTCTCCATAGTGAGTTAAGTAGTTTTTTCATTGGATGAGTTTTTTGGGGGTTGGAGAATAACAATTTATTTCCTTAGTTTTTGACTTTATTTGTAAAGCTAATTAGCTGTTCTTTAGATAAGTACATCTTGCACATGTGCACCTACTTGTACTCTCAGCTATTTATGCACACAAGTGTGAAGGCTTTGCAGGGGCAGAGCGTCTGGGACAGGCTGATTCTTAGCTAAATGGGACTCCTTTAAGGTAATAGGAGCTGCTGTCTTTTATAAATAGCACATTGAAGAGCTTTATGATTAGCAGTCAGGCAGAAAACATTCGCTGTAATATTCAGTTACTTTTAGAGATTTCTTATTTCACATTTTTTTATTATAGGAATTTAAATATACTTTTTGTATTTAAAGACTGCTTACCTGTGGACATATAATTTTAACATATTTTCTCCAAGCAGTTCCTTCGAATGAGAGTCGGTAACAAAGCACTACAGATCGGTCCCCCTTTTCCCACCCTTGTTCAGAGTTTTTGGTTATGTATTTGTATTTACTGCAATTTACCCTTTTACCACAAACCCTTGTAAGGACAAAGCCAATGTTTTAGACCTTAATTGACAAAGAAAATATTTTGAAAATGCCAGACAATGGAAATTATCATCCATTTCCACTGTCTGGCATTTTCAAAATTCCCGTTAAAAATATCTCTCTTCCAAAATTGTTTCATGATCTGTCCCACTGATTATAATATAAAATTAAAAGAAGTAATTACATACTGATGACTGCTTTCTCAAAAGGGAATTAAATCTGTACCAAATTTTACTCAGGCTAAACATTTGGTCAAAAGTTCCTAAGGCCACAATTTTGGTTTGTGAGAGTGTTTTGCACTTATGGGGTATTAAGGCAGTTTGTTCTATCTGTTGCTCTTGGATGACTTAGAAAATTGGTTGTATTTTATTTACATGAAGGTAGATAAAATAGAGGGTGTATTGGTCAACTAAAGGGGTGCTGATGCAAAATACCAGAAATCTGTTGGCATTTATAAAGGGTATTTATTTAGAGTAGAAGCTTACAGTCACAAGGCCCTAAAGAGTAAGTTACTTCCCTCACCCAAGTCTGTTGCCACTTGTTGGAGCAAGATGGCTGCCAATCTCTGAGAGGGTTCAGCCTTCCTCCTTCCTTTTCAGGCTCCGTGGTCCCAGCTTCTTCTGGTCTTAGCTGTAGACTGGCATAAGGCTCATCTCTTTCCCCGGGGCTCGTTTCTTCCCAGGCTCAGCTGTTCTGGTCTCTCCACAAGGTCAGCTGTAGACTACCAGGCTCTCTCTCTTCCCAGGAATCTGCTATGTCTATGGAGCTGTCTCTATTCCTCTGTGTTCTTCTCCTGTGTATTTACCTCCCGGGGCTTCAGCATCAAAACCCACTCTCTCCTCTGCCCTGTTGTTTTCTCTGTGAGTCACCCTGGGTGGGGACTCAATGCCCTATTGACATGGCTGAATCAAAACCCCAATCTAAATTTAATCAAGTAAAAGCAAAACCTCTGAATCTAATACAATCTAATAAACACAGAGGAACATACCAGTTTACAAACATAATCCAATATCTATTTTTGGAATTCATAAATAGTACCAAACTGCCCCAGAGGGTTAGTTATCTTTTTCTGAAAGTGAGTGGTCGGTTTGAGGGTATAAATAAATATTTTCTTAATATATAGCAAAAACTGCATTGCTTTTTCTGAGAGAAGTTAAGACCTTTCTCGAAGTTGTTATCTTCAGCACAGCTTTACCTGATTTGCTGCAAAGGTGCATGGCTGATTTTTTAAATGACTAGAAAGGAAGAGGACTCCAAAAAAGGAAATACTTTTCTGTGAATTGGGAATTTTCATGCTTCAGACGAAATTCAAGTTTGTGAGCATCACTGCAGAATGTGGTGCATCACTGTCCTCATCGGTTATCACTTGCTGTTCTTAATTCTGACTCCGATGTCATATTCTTAGCAATAGGAAGGGTAACGAGTGGATTTAATAGCTCTTCAGGTGATAAAAACTCAGTTGTTGCCACATATTTGAATGTGCACTATAGTCACAAAAGTCAGCCATTAATCAAGTCTTTTGCCTCAGCATGAGCCTCAGATTTTGGTTGATATCCACAGCAAGCAAGAACAATAGCAAATTCCATATGTTTTTATTATATTTATTAATTAGCTCAAAGTTAATTGTTAAATAAGAGCTCTAAACATTGGAATGTGTTTGAGGAGCTTGCTTATTTCCTAAAATACATTAGAGTTAAAAGAATTTCAGGTACATTTGTAAAATGTAAATATGCTCTCAGATAATAAAAGATTTTGATTAAAGTGGATTCTCAAAAAAATAATTAACATTTTAAATAATCCCTATCCTGCACAGCACTTGTTAATGTGCATTCTTATACAATACTAAGCCTATTAAGAAGAAAAATAAGATTTTCTGTCATATTTAAACTGTGGGATAACACTTTGCAAATTCAAATACATTAAGTATTATTCCATAAAAGAACAGAAGGAAAGCAGTTTAGATTAGAAACTGCTTTCTCTATTATCATTATCACCACATTTAATGACTTTCTCAGTTCACGACACATGCTGTCTTTCTGCTGAGCACATTTTACTGAAACGTTTGTTTCTCATGGCATTTATGATGCAATTCTCTACTGATCTTTCTCCATCTTCTTTGATCACTGCCCCTGTATTTTAGACTCTGACTTAGAATTTTCTTTCAAGATATTTTCCAGTGCTGGAAAATATCTCATTTGCATAATAATGTCTTCTTTTTCTCTTTGCCAAAAAAAGCATCAAGAGAAAAAAGAAGGTTACAATCTGTGGATATTATAGCAATTGCATAATGCTGTTAGGAGTATTAAGATCTCAAAGACTGGATAAAATTTATTCCATGATACACTGTCTTTGCAATATGAAGCAAGACTTACTACTTGATGGTGGAAAAGGGAAGCACATTATTTTCTTAAAAGTCATAACTGGAAGATAAGAAGATTCAAAATTACCTTAGCCTACCCCCATCAAGATGGCAGAGTGAGATGCTTCACAGCTCCATCCCCCCACAGAAGCTTTGAACAACCAGCAAGAACTCACAGAAACATCTCTTGAAGCTCCACAAGTCAGTTAAAGGACTACAGTGATGAATCAGTAGGATCTCGTGGCATCCTGACTGGCCTCTTCCTTACCTTTCCCCAGCAAGGCACAGAGTAAGCCTATACTGCCAGTGCAGATTCCTGGTCCCAGAGGCAGCAGAGTAACCCGCATACACATACTGGGAGCATGTATGTCTGGCCCAATATGCCTGTCAGTGGCCTGAGGGACTCACCATCCCAGAACTTGCCCTGAATATAGAAAGCATTTCACAGAGCTCTCCAGCAGAACAGCAGGGAACGACTGCCTATAGGACATACAGTGCAATACCTGGAAACATGAGAAAACTGTGTCCTAGGGAAGAAGGGACATTAGGAACCTTGTAAATGGGGGAATTCCTAAGGCCATGTATGCATCCCTATGACAGGACCCCTGTGCAGAAAGGATCACGGAGGTCCCTATGCTTTGATCTAGCACTATTCTCTAAACTCATTGTATGGATAAGCCCTGAAGGAAAGCCCTGGCTCAAGTCTATCTGTAAAGACTGGGAAAAGTGTTTCCCCCCCCCACTCCTCCTCTTCGTCCACTTCCACCTACTACTACTTTTTTTTTTTTTTTTTGTTAGTCCATGACAATCAAGGTAAGTCCTGTTATAATTCCAGCTGGATATAAGCTTAAGGAACAGACACCTGAGTCTAAATTTCAGTGATAACACATTAAATACCAAAATTTCCAGGTTTCAGCAAAGGTTACAAACATACAAAAAGAAGTAGGAATCAATGGCTCAGGCAAAGAATAAGATTAAAGCCTTAGAAACCATCAGTGAGGCACACTAGGCATGGTACATTTCATATAAAACTTTAAAAACATGGTACTAAAAAAAATATGCTCAAAAACCTAAAGGAAAACATGGACAAAAAAAGGAAATCAGTAAAACAATAAATGAACACAAAGAGAATATCAGTAGAAAGATGGTAATTATGAAAAGGAACAAAACAGAACTGAAGACCACAGAAATAAAACTTAAAAATTGCCTGAAGGGTGCAATAGCAGATTGGAGCTGGCAGAAGAAAGAATCAGAGAACGTAAATATGAAACAATTGAAATAATCCCATCTGAGAAGCACAAGGAAGAAAGAGTGAAGAAAAGTGAACAGAGCCTGACAAACCTATGAGATACCATCAAGTGTACCAATATGTGCATTGTGGCATCCCAGAAGGATAAGAGAGAGAGAAAGGGGCAGAGAGAATATTCAAAGAATAATGGCTGAAAACTTTGCAAATTTAACAAAAGACATGAATATACACATCTAAGATGCTCAGGGAACTCCAAACAGGATAAACCCAAACAGAGCCATTCCATGGCATATTATAATTAAAATGTCTAATGCCAAGTATAAAGAGAAAATTCTGAAAGCCAGAAGAGAGAAACAATGTGTCATGTACAAGGGGGATAAATAAGATTAAGTCCATTTTCTCATCAGAAACCATGGAGGCAAGAAGGCAGTGAGATGGCATACTTAAAACGTGTTGAAAACAAAAAAATTGCCAACCAAGGATTCTGTATCTGGCAAAACTGTCTTTCAAAAATGAGGGAGAATTAAGACACTCCCAGATAAATGAAAACAAGGAACTTCTACCCACTAGACTGGCTCTGCATGAGACCCTAAAGAGAATTCTCAAGGTGACAGGAAAGGACACTAGACAATAGTTCAAAGCTGCATGAAAAACTGAAGCTCTCCAGGTAGGGTAACAACATGGATAAATATAAATACCAGGGCTATTGTATTTTTGATTTGTAATTCCACTTTCTACTTCCTATAGGATCTAAAAGGAGACGCATAAACTGTAATGATGTCAGTGGTTTTGGGCTCACAATATATAAACATAATCTGTGACAAGAACAACACAAAGGTGTGGGGACAAAGGAGAAGAGGACACAAAGTGTGTACTATTGAAGTTGCTATCAAAGCAAATGAGGGAAGCAGCTGTGGCTCAATCAATAGGGCTCCCGTTTACCATATGGGAGGCCCCGGGTTCGGTTCCCAGGGCCTCCTGGTGAAGGCAAGCCCGCCCACATGGTGTGGTTAGCTGACCCAGTGAGCACAAGCAGCAAGGGGGGGGATAAATGAATAAATAAATAAAATCTTTAAAAAAAAAAAAAAAAAAAAAAGCAAATGAGATTGTTAAAGCTCTAGAATGTTAAATTTAAGCCCCATGGTAATTAAAAAGAAAATATCAGAGAATATGCAAGCTCATGGAAAGAGAAATTAAAATACAGTTTGCTGGGGGCAAGGGGCTGTGAGAATTGGAGTTAATGCATAAAGGGTACAGCATTTCTGTTTGGGGAGATGGGGAAAGTGTTAGTACTGGAAGGTGGTGGAGGTACAGCAATATTGAGAATGTGACTATTCCCACTGAATAGTGTGTTTGGGAGTGGTTGAGATAGGAAAGTTTATGTTGTATATATGTTCCCACAATTTTTTTTGAAGAAAAGAAAGTAACTTAAGAGACAATGACAATTACAGGCAACACATGATCCTGGATGGAATCTAGCAAGGGAGGAGAAAAGGCTCAAAGGGGCATTATTGGGACATGTGAAAGAAAAGTCTGTAAGGTTTATATTAGTGTTAAATTTCTTGAATTTGATAACTGCCCTTAAGGTGATTAAATAAGTTAATATCCTCTTTTTTTTAGGAAAGGTACATGGTAGTTATTTAGTGAACAAGGAGCATGATCTACACAACCCTCACTCAAGTGTTCAGAAAAATGGATTTATAGACAGAAAGATGGATGGATAGATAGATATAAATATATAGATTAGATAGAGCATGATATGACAAATGTAGCAAAACGTTAAAAGTGGTGGATTTGGATATCTGGCAGGCTTGCGGCTTAGATTATGTTGGAATTCTCATTTGGGGCTTGTATTATTTTTATAACTGTCTTGAATTTGAAAGTAGTTCAAAACAAAAAGCTGAAAACATTGCCTTTGCAACTCAGGGTTATCAACAAATTATGTTCAACTTCTTCCCATACAGTATGTCATGTAATGATTAATGATTTTCCATTTTTTGAGCTGGCTAATTCTCCGGTCACATTAGAACACACACATGAAACCACTGTAACAAAAGTATTTTGAAATTCTTAACTAAATGTTAGCAAGTAAAGAAGCCTAAAAGAAAGTATCTTGCAAAGCAGAAGTTCCTTAATTCTCAATACCTGCTGGGTCATTGAGGTCAATGCTGGCTGAATATGTACAAAACCTTAGTCATAGGTTTTCTATGACTAGGGTTAGAGTTGCAGACACTTTTAAAATTTATTTTTAGAATAATATTTGTGCTAATAATGATGATCTATGTCAATACTGTTTTCAAGTCAATCCTTGATTATTACAGGATATGAGCCAAAAATGGAAAATGATGAACCTGCATTTGAGATGGAGGGGCAGGAGTTTATGAAGACAGGGAGCCTTAGTCACAACATGCTCCATTTAAAAAGCAGAGTTTGCCACATCCCTTTAGATCCACAGCCTTTCAGCAACTATCCTTTAAGATTAAACTCAATTATGTTAATGTTAACAAATATGCTGAGCAAGGAATAAAGGAATTAAGATAGAACCCAGAAAGCTCATCAAATGATTTTGTGTGTGTTTGTGTGTGTGTGTCAGACAATACTTGGCTGAATGGCTGAAGACCCTGTAAAGCCTAGTACTGTGCTCTGAGCACAGAGGGGGAAAAAAAGATTAATCAATCAAGGCTTGTAAATTATCTCCCATTTATCCTTTATGAAACATTAGCTTCTTTTGGCATATATCAATTATCAAATCAGATAAAAACAAGTCAGTCCACTTCTCAAGTGTTGCAAAATTGCTTTGTAACAGCTTATATAGTTGTATTAATCACCAGTCACTGTTGTGCAGGCAGCCAAATATGGCAGAGATTTTATTCAGAGTTAATTCCCAGTCAAATACCAGCTTCAAAGAGGATTTCACTTCTTTGCAAAATATAACATAATAGACACTTGCCTTTATTTGTTCATCTATTCATCCAATTCACTCCAAAAATGTTTATTAAATCCCTGCTACATGAAAGTTGATAAAGGTTTATCCAAAACCAAATAAGGGGATAATATTTGAAATAAATTTTGCAGAACAAGGAAATAGCATGAGTTTGAAAGGTGAAAAATGATGAGGCAAGAATAGGAAACAAAGCAGTTCAATCTGACCTCATATTTCAGGTTTTAACAATTGTATTCTATTCTACAAGTAGAAAGAAAGTGATAGATCACGCCATCAGAGTACACATTTGAAAGCATGTTCTACCTTGACCAAAAATTTCTGTCAACACTGTGGAGAAAACAACCAAAAATGTTCATTTCTGGTGAGTAGACACTCTATGTATTTTTTTCCTTGTGCCAGTTTTGTTAAATGGTGCCTATTAAGTATTTTTCTATTTTCTTTTTTTGAGACTTTATCAACATAAATTATCATTCTCCATACTTTCTACCGGTCTGCAGTGATATCTCCTCTTTAATATTTTATATTGGAAATTTGTGTTTTCTCTTCTTGCTTCTTGATCAGATAAACCTTTTCAAAAAATCAACTTTTGGATTTGTTAATTTTCTCTATTGTTTGTCTTTTCCTTTTTAATTGATTTCTCCTCTTATCTTTACTTCTTATCTTTACTTCTTTACTTCTGCTTACTTTTGGCTAAGTTTACTCTTCTTCCCCTAACTCCTTTAGACGAAAACTTAAAGCAACAATTTTAAATGTTTCTTCTTTTTAAATATGAGCATTTAAAACATAAATTTATCTCTAAGCACTCTTTTGCTGCATCCTACAAACTTTGATGTTGTGTCTTTATCACCATTCAGTTTCCTTTCAGTCTGAAATATTTTCTAATTTCCTTTGAGAATTCTTTTTATGCCTCAATAACAAACAAATCCAAAACTCGGTGGCTTAAAACAGCAATGGCTAATTCCTTCCTCATGCTCATATCCATTCAGGACCAGCTAAAGGCTCTATTCCCCATTGTCTTTACTCTGGGACCCAGACAGTCAGAGCAGCCACTATCTGGAACATTGCTAGCTGCCAAGAAAGAAAGAAAGCCAGACAGCCTTGCAGGTGCAGTCAAATACACCAGCTCAGAAGTTACACACGTCACCCCTGCTCACAACTAACCCAGCCAGAATTAATCACAAAACCAGGAATTACAATCCTACCCTGAGCCAGAGATGGTGAGACAGAAATATATTGGACGAATTGCCTGAATGACCACAATTGTCTATATTTCCCTTATCACTAGACTTATGAACACCAGAACCTTGAGCATTTTGTTGTTTTATTTTCATTTTTAAGATTTACTGGGGTATCCTGAGTACCTAGAACTGAGACTGCCACATAACAGGCACTTGTAGAAACACTTAAATGGATGCATAGCATCTTTAGCACCTTTCTTGAATAATTAAAGCTAAAATATGTCCAGACTTTCTCAAAGGGAAGATTTTCCTCCACCCACTACTGACAGTTTTCTGTGGAAAAGTAAAAATATCCTTTTCTCCTATTTAGTCTGGGCTGCTATCTAGAATTCAGCTGTTAAGTAAATTCTCTGCCCTGGTTTAAACATGGATTGTTAAGCAGTGTGTTTACAAAATTCAGTGAAGGGGATAGAGCTGAGTAATCTGTTTAGGCTCTAAATAGAAGCAAGAGAACAACCTAGAAATAAATGGGTAGAGTTGTTTTTCATGTGACTAAACTAACAGATTCATGGCTGGGGAAATAATGGGGAAGGAAGGGCTTTGAATCCCATCTCTACAAACCCCCCTCAGACAAAGAGCATATCTATTTATCTCTAGAGAAAGAAAGAAAAGGGGTGGGGGTAGGGGGCTATCTGAAAGTCAGAACTTTAAAGGCAGACAGTTGTGAATGGCCCACAACTTCTGCCTCCAGCACCACCTTCCCAGCCTCCACTGCTGGAAACACCAGTACGGGGTTCCCACCACTTATACTCTGGCAGGGGCCAGGAAATCAGTCAATGACAGAACAGGGAAGAGACATATTTTTAAAATTATTAAATAACCCACCCACCATAAAAAGCAGCTTTCTTCACTTCTACATCCCATTGGAGGGAGTAAGGTAAGATGGACATCTCATTTAAAAAAAAAAAAAAAAGCCATACCAGGGATGTGAGAACAAAAATGCTGAAATGAAAATCTATGTACATTATCTCAGAGTAAACTAAGGAGCAAGTTTCAAGGATTTCACTGAACACCAATTTTAAAGACACTATACTTAAAAATAGAAATTGAATTCTCAAAGTTATACATATGTTATTTGTTTATTAATATTCCCTTTTACTTAAAGGAAAATGATTTTTTGAAATAAAATGCCTGTGATCTTGCTACCCTGACTCGCCCCGGCTTCTCCTCCTACTTGCTTTTCTATCTATCCTATTTGCCATTCATATCTAGCCTATTTGCCATTCATCAAAGACTTGAAACACACTCCTGCCTCAGGGCTTTTAAACTTACTGTACCCTATTCCTAGGATGTTTTCCCTTAGAAAGCTGCATGGATTGCTCTTTCACATTCTTAAGGTCTTTGCTTAAATGTCACCTTATCAGGGAGGGGACTGAACCATTGCCCAGAACTCCCCTCCTCTCCCACTGCTTTATTAGCCACCATAGCATTCATTGCTTTCTGACATAATATATAATTACTCATTTATGTGTTTACTGTCTGCCTCTTTCCAATAGAACGCAAGCTCCATCAGACCAGGTGCTTTGTTCTGTTTAAGGTGGATCACCAAGAGCCAAGAAAATGCTCAATCAATATTTTTGAAAGAACAAAACCAATACTATATTACTAAGGCTCTATACTTCACAAAAGGAATTGAGAAAAATCAAAGAGCATGATCCAAAAGAATGAATAAATTCAGGAAAACAGTAAGTTTCAAAAAAACAAAACAAAACAGTGACAGTTTATTAAAATGAACCTCACAGTTTAATACATGCATCTGTGACATGAATCTGTTTATTAAAAGTCTCCCTAGTGTCACAAATAACAAAAATATACATTTCATTTCTTTTAGCAAACTTGGGAAAGAAAGTTAGATGATCTAATGATCATTTGTTTCCAGTTTTAAAAATAGATTGCTATGCCTTAATTTCGATATATGATGGGAATGGAGTCAGAGGAGTCCTTAAAATGAAAATGTTATTAAAGAAAAAAAAATGTACTTGCACTTTCAGGGCTTCTTTCACACCCTCTCTTCCTTCCTTCCCCTCTTCCTCCACATCATCCTCATTGCCACCACTTCAAAAGGGAGCCCTTATCACTTCAGGTCAGGTGGACCCAGACATCTGAGGCATACCCCTTCCTTGTCAAGTCCAGCTGATCGTGAATCATTGTCCTTTAACAGTAGTTTGATCTTGTCATCCTTTTGGTCAAATGCTTTTAAGTTTCTTCTTTTATCTCATATACTCTTGTTTTGTTGCATTTTTATAACAAGCTTATACTCATTTTGCAATATGAAATTTAAAAGGGAAGGAAATGCTCAATGGCTTCCTATCATTCTCAGAATGAATTTTAAACCCCAGAGTCTGGGATTTAAGACCTTCCACAATTTCCCTTGAAGAATCTCTTTTGTGCTTCCTGTCTACCCAAATCTGATGACCCAGCCGAACTGCCCCATTCATATTCCACTCCAAAACTACGTTGTCCTTTTCCTCCCCACAACTTTGTGCTTGCCATTTGCCCAGCTTGGAATGCCCTGTCTCTCCCTCCAACAGAATTCTACTGGAAGTGCAAGGCTCAGCTCAGATTCAGACCTCCAAAAATGTTGCAGAAACAATCATCAGACACAGAAACTTCCTAGGAGATGGTGAGTTCCCTGTTAATAGGGGTGCTCAGAGACTGACCAAAAACCTAAGAAGGAGGCACTCAACAAATCCATTCACCCTGAGACTCTGTGGTTCCCTTCAGCTCCTAACCCTACTGTGAAGCTTTATTTGGCCATTACCATCGGGAAGGATGTCTCACCCCTTTCAGAATAGACTGTCCATGTGGCTCATATGGCAGTTATCATATGCTGGTACTGAAGTTATATTGCAGCTGTATTTTCATATGTCTGTGTCTAATCTCCTTCAACAAACTGCACCCTCCTGGAAGGTAGAAGCTCACAGCACCTAGCACTGTCTCCTGCAAAGGATACGTACCCAGTATGTTTGCCAGGGATGACGATGAAAGTCGGGGCAGCCAAAAAGGGCTAAATTGGAAAGGAAGTATATAAAAGAACAAGGGAAGACACGATGACACAGCAGGAAACATTAACTTCCCTGGACTGCTAGGGAATAAGTTCAAAATCACTAACTCAGGTTTGTATGTGGATTCACTGGCCAACTCTTAGGCGGTCTATCTATTTCACCGGGTATGTCCTTAAGGACACTCAAAGTATTTAACAAGCATGGACTAGCCTGGGAAAATCTTGATGTGTAGCTACATTCTTCTGAAATGCAGGAGAAGCATAGTCCAGAAGACACTGTTAGGTTACTAAAGGGCAGAAAGCATTGGGGCGAGTTTCCCTGGGCTCTGCAGCAATGACAGACTTTGTCCTGGAACAATACAATTTTTTTGCTGGGTCAACCAAATGACCTGTTTTTTTTGTTTGTTTGTTTTGTTTTTTTTAATCCAAAAGAGGGGGCTGGTCAGGCACAGAGCAGTGCCAGAAAAGATTCCCGAATATAGACAATGTGGAGCAAAGCCTGGGGAATGGCTCAGCCCCATCCAGCCCTCAGGCAGTGGCGGCTCACCCGCTACCAGTTAACCATCTGCGACACCGGCAAAGCCTCCTGTCTGGGAATCAGGAGACTTCAGTTTACGTTCCAATTTTCCTTCTGGCTATTGCTATGACCTTGGAGCACGGTAAATCAACCCTGAGCATTTCTGTTTACCTATCAACAATAATTTCTGGGTCACACCCA
>JAKSZT010025713.1:1661591-1689996 GCA_026826555.1 Tolypeutes matacus | reverse complement strand
TGGGCAGAAGGAGGAGGGTGGTGGGTGCCTAGACAAGGACAGTGAGGGAGAAGGTAATGAGAACAGAGACCCCCAAATCTGCTTCCTCCTCAAGCGCCCCCCAGGAAGCAACCCTCAAGCTACCCTCTCTCCCCAATGACCTCTGTTCTCAGTCTGGGGAGAAGATGTGACCAGCTGCCTCCCATAGACTCAAAGGTACACAGGCAGAGGTGATGGCCTACCTGTAGATCCCAGGTGAGGGCCACAGATCTAGGCCCACAACAGAGTTGCTGACACCCACAGGGCCCACTCTTGAACCCAGCTCCTTCAGGGAGTCCCAAGACCCTGCCCACCCCCATGCACAAGCTTAGCACTCAGCTCCTTTTTGTGGAAGAGTTAGTGTGTGTATGAGAAAAGGATTAGCTGCCAGTTACTCAGCCACTGCTCCCCTGGGTGTCTGCACAGGTGGAGCCAGAAAGGGCAGGACACTGAGTGGGGGACCCTGAGTTAGTATTACCCAATTTTGGCAGATTGTGGCTTAGGAAGGACCCCAAGTGGGTGGGATCCAGATTGGAAGAACTTGGAGTCAGAAGAACCCAGAATATGGGTACCCAGAGTGAGGGGGACCTAGAGTGGGGGGACCCAGAGTGTGGGTACCTGGAGTGGGGGACACTGAGTGGATGGTCTACTCAGCTCAGTCAATGGCTCCTGGGATTCCCCATACTGGGTAGAGTTGTGCCTTGGGGCTGAACTCTCTGTGCCTCTCCAGGACCAGTCCTCTGAGGCAATGGCCTCCACCTGCCCCTTCCCTCACCTGATGCCTGCTGGGAGCAGCACCTGCACACCTACTGCCCTCCTCTTTTCCTCTCAGGCCCTGCTCTGGCTGCTGGAGTGCTGGAGCTGGAGCCCCCAGCATCACTCCACCCCAGAGCATTCTCCAACCCTGGCCACCTTGGCTCCTCCCCCGTGTTGCCTCCCCTCTGCCCCTCTGGGCCCCTGGGTCCCTGACTGGGGCCTCCTCCCGAGGTCACTCCTCCATGTAAATGGCTCTCAGATGGTTTATCCCATGCAGGGTCCTCAGCTTCATCCGGTACCCTCCTCAATTCCCAGTACCAGTGGGCAGGGCTGGGAAGCATCCCTTAGGACCAGTGACTGCAGCCCACACCCCCACACCAGCCCTGCTCACTGGGCACCCAATCTTTGTGGGCTCACACACACCTGCAAGTACTGGAGGCCCTGGGACATCAGTGCTGTCACCAAACTCACCAACTCTCCCCATGCCCCACTCCACACAGCCCCCTGACCTGGGGGAGTCCATCCCCCACCACACCTAAACTGTCTGCCCTACTCCCTTGTCACAACCCCGAGCTGGTCACACTCACCCACACCACCCACTCCCATTTGGGGAAGGCACAACTACCAATGAGCCTCCAGCAAATACTTTCTCAGTGGACACCCGCCCCTCCACTTTGTCGGTGCCTTCACCCTCCTCCTCTCCCCTCAGACCCCAGGGCCCCCACTGCTCATCACCACTGAGGACTTTGGCACTAATTTCACAGTAATGGAAAGTAACCAAGTGAGAAGTGCCTTCCTGATCCACACCCAGCCTGCCCCCAGGCTGTCCACCAGGCCCTGGGTGGCTCCCACACCTGCCCCTGCCTTGCCCTGGTCTCCCATGACATCCACCCCTTTTTAGCACTGTCAGTCTTTCTTCTCCAAGTCATTCCCTGTAGATCTCCCATCTTGCTCATTGGCCTCTCCAGCTTCCACTAATGCCCCAACTGCCCCGTGATTCTGCTCACCACTCCCCCAGCACCTCTCAGAATGATTTATACTTCTACTGCTGACTCCATTCCCCACTCTCCATGGCATACTCCAACTTAGCTGCCACAGCACAGCATCATGGCCCAGCTCACCAGCCACCTCCATCTGACACCCCTCCTGGACAGACCTCATATGCTTGCTTCCAGAAACCCCCTGCCCTTCTGGTGTCCCTCTTATTTCACCCACCATGCCCTCTCAGCCCCTGATGTGGGCACTTCTCACCCTGTTGTCTGGAAATTCCAGGAATGAATCCCTGAAGCCAGAGAACAGGGTCTTTGCCCACAGCACACTCTGCCTCTCTCACTGCACCAGGGTTGAGCACCACCTGACACAACACCAGCTAATAGTTGACAGCCATTGAAGAAGGATGATGGTTCCCACTGCTATTCTCTCTACTTCCATGTATAGTGGAAATTTCCATAAGAAAAGAGTGATGTACAAATAGCTGTCTGCTGAAGCCTTGATATGCAAGCGCCTACTGAACAACCCCACAGAGGTCTACACTGCATTTTACCCATCAAACACCCAAATGGAATTCCATTCCTCCCTTTCAAAATCTCCCCCACTGCCCGGGGTCATGGACAGCTTGGCAAGGAGCACCATGCCAGGAGTCTCCTGCTGTGCCTCCAGGACATGAGGGCAAACTGGTCCTGTGTGCCAAACCTGGCCCAAAACCTGTTTTTGTGTGGCCCATGAGCAAAGAATAGCTCTTACACATTTTAAGGTTTCTAAACCACCTCTACCCACACATACACACAGACCCTATGTGGCCCCCACTGTCTACCACTACCTGGAATATTGCTGACCCCCTTGTAACCGTTGGGGAATTTGATGTAATTATGAATTCCAAACATATAATTGGATCATGCTTGTAAACTGATCTGTTAATCTGGGCATGATTAGGTTATGATTAGGGCGTTGAGCCATGCCCCTTGGTGGGTGGGGAATCGAATATAAAAGGCAAGGCAAAGAACAGAGTTGAAGCAGTCTTTTGAGAAGCAGCTTTGATGTTGGAAACAGGGTCCCAGGAGAAGAGAAGCAAACTGTTCGCCCGATACTCTACAGCTGACCATGTGGGGGAACCAGAAAAGCTAAGCCCGGAGAGAAACGCAGCCCCAGGAAGAGAGGAACACAAGAAGCCTGAACCCTGACAATTGTCGGCAGCTGTCTTGCCCAAACACATGGCAAAGAACTTTGGTGAGAAGAAGCTTAATGCTTTATGGCCCGGTATCTGTGGGCTTCTACCCCAAATAAATACCCTTTATAAAGACCAACGCATTTTTGGTATTTCACATTAGCACCCCTTTGGCTGATTAATACACCCCTCCAGGATGCCAACCCCTCCCATACTCTGGCCTTGTCCTGGAAGTGCCCCCCACCATGCCAGCCCAAGGCAACAGTGTCCCTGACCAAAGCTCCTCAGCCCCCAACCACCCTGCTCCATGTATTTGCAGCCAGACCTTGACTGACAGAGAGATGACAAGTGTCACTTATTGAGGGCACACCACGGGTGCTGGAAAACACTGGCTAAGGGGGCACTTGTAGATAAGTTCTGACTGTTCCTGCTGTATTGGGTCCTCCTGCCCCACCTCTGTGATTTCAGCCACTCTTCCAGGGGGGAGCCCTGTGCAGAAAGCACAAACCTAAGCCCAGCACCTACCTCTTTCTGGGGGATCCCAATGGTGTTATCACAAACCCACACCCAGTGCATAACACTTACAAGAGGAGCACTGTGGGGTAAACAGAAACTTATGCCCAGTGTACACCTATTCCTGGGGGATTCCTGTGTAGTTTGTAGCACAAACCATACCTAGCACATACCTCTTCCTGGGGGAGCCCCATGGGGTAAGCCCAAACCTATGCTCAGTATACACCTCTTCTTGGGGGAGCCCCGTGGGGGTTGGTACAACCCACACCAGCACCTACCTCTTCTTGCAGGAGCCTACCTCTTCCTGCAGCAGAACTTGTGCATAGGGGTCAGCCTCTTCCAGTCCAGCTCATATTGGGTGTCATTCCAGAGCTGCACCAGCTCCTGGCTACCTCCTGGGGGGAGACTGGCAACCCTGCTGAGGAGAGCCTGCTGAGCCCTGGCTGCCTTTCTCCTTCTGGAGTACATGAGAGCTAGAACTCAAGCTCCTGACCTCCAGGAAGGAACCATGCCTGGGTCAGGGGCTGGGGCTTTGGGCTGAATCCTACTTCTGTTGTCAGCAAAAGCCCCCAAATGCCCAAGTGATCAAGGCAGAAAATGGCCAGGGTGCCATCCCTGCCACCCACAGCAGTGTGGCCCTGTGGGAGCCAGGTCATCACATGGGACCATGGGACATACTCACATCACCCTGAGAGGGCCACACTCCTTGGAACCCCTCAACTCTACCATGAGTTCAGCACAGCTTTGAGCCTCACCCTACCAGGAGGGAGCACAAGGCAAGGAGAAGGCAAAGGGTGGGCCTCTGGCCACATGCCTAGGGAGAGGAGCAGCACAGCCTGTGGAGGCTTTGCCCACATCTGCTGTGAAGGACCTTCACCTCCCCAGCAAGACTGGCCTCAGGCTCTGCACTCTGGGCTGAGTGGGACAAGGGATGCACAGATCACTCACCCTGGAACAACCTGCTTCCACTTACTGGACTTTCCAATTAACAAAGTATGCACAGCCTTGGCCCATGCATGCTGCCCATTTACTTAACTCCATCAACCACCACAGCAGGCTTCCCATGGCCCATGCTGACCTTTATCACCACAAGCACTCACAGTGCTCTTGGGACTGTTTTGGTGAAGATGCCAGAATTTCTTCTGGAGACACTGAGAATTGTTCAGTGTTCTCTCCAGGACACTAGATAAGCCCTGGTCTCACTGGATGGGGAGGCCAGCAGCAGTGCCAGGAAGTTCCGCATCACCTCTCAGACCTGGCATTTGCTCTGCCAACAGAGAACAGTCACCGCAGCACTGGTCTTGGTCATCACACAATGCACATGGCACCAGCCATGCCCTCCCCATCCTCAGACCACCTCCACACAGCCCACCCAATTAAAAGTAGAGGTGGGGGCCAGAAGCCCTCAAGAATTTCCTCCCAAATCCCCCAAATAACACAGTCTTCAAGGAACTCCAGCTGAGGGCCTTGCTCATGCCCAGGGCCACCCTGCACAGCTTGTCTGTCTCTAAAACTCTCCTCTGCCTCCCTGGGCCACACTGGCTCAGGCAGCTGAGGGACCCATCCCCAGACTGGCCCAACACTGAAAATAATGCACAAGGAAAGTAAAGCCCCTGCTAAGCAGTGCCACTTGTTGACCCTGCATGACTCAGGTCATGTCCTGCATGTGCGCTGGGGCTCACTTTCCCTCATGGGAGCTTGTGAGGTGGTTCCTAGAGCTGTCCCAATTGGCAAGTGTGGACATCCACCTCAGAGAGTTGAGGAACTTCCTAGGGATGCCAAAGAGGTGCCCTCAGCAGTCTGGCCTCATTGTCCAAGCACCAATCCATCTACACCCAGAAGGCCACTCTGCCCCTTTGGGAGGCATGGGTATGCCCCCATCTGGAACCTCCAGAGCTAGGCACTGTCTGGTTGGATATGGGGCTCTCTGCATTTTTCCTCAGTTTACATACATCTCACTATATATAAATTAAGCAATTTTCACATCAGAAACAAAGAGGGACCAACCACCTCTGCCAGCCTGAGCCTGCCTGATATCACACCTGTGGCCTTGCCCATATATCCAGTCCTGCCACATGTCCCTTTAAAGAGGGACTAGAGTTTGCTGATGCATGTCCCCCCATGGACACTTAGGTACATCCTAATGCCTGCCTTTCCAAACAGAATACATTTGTTCACATCTGATCTTTTTTTTTTTTCCTATAAGATGGGCTTCTAGGATTGAAGCTAAATTAGAGTGGGATATGGACATCATAGTTTTTCACTGATATGGCCAAACTGCATTTCATAGGACAGCAAGAACCTACAAGTCCATAGAGGGCAGATGACTGGGCCTGTCAGTCCCACTGCCCAGTGGTCTTCTCTGTCATTCTCATTCTCTCCATCCTGGATGACCTTTGTCAGGTGCCTGTGGAATTCCAGGCTGGTGCTTGCCAGCCCCAGCTGCTGCTCCTCCTTCACTCTGCACATTGCCCCACCAGGGTGACTTGCTTTAGTCTATGAACCCTGCCTCCCGGGTTTTAGTGGTTCACTAGTCCCCAGACCCTGACTTGGGACCTTCACTGGCATCCCAGGTGTGACCTTGTTGTTCTGCACACCTCACCCTCTCCAGGAACCTCTGGACTTCAGATAAGGGGTGGAAGACCCGGTACACCTCCTCAAAAGAGCAGCATTCAGGGACTTCCACTGGAGGACGGCTCTTCTCAACAACCCCGTTTGCTTCAGCATACACCCTTCCCCACCATTCTCTAGGGAGAGGTGGAGGATGGGGAGCAGTAGCTGGAAGACAGGCTCCCACTGCAAGTGAGCAATCTGACCCAGACACCAGAAATTAAGATCAGAATTTGTAGACCCTGGTTTTGAATTGGGTCTTAGGCAATTCCAGGCAAGGATATTTAAGGGGTGGATGGAGTAGAGAAAACCTGCTGGACGTCTGCAGTGCAGGGCACACCCATCTGCCCAGCATCCTGATATCTGTCAGGAGAAGGCCCACCACTGCACAGAAAAGCCCACGCAAGACCCTCTGCATCCTGCTGAGGGAGCCCCAATTCTCAGTGCTGTGGGGCTTCCCTCAGGAAGCTCCCCTGTTGTGGCTGCTCCCCTGTTGTGGCAGATGGAACAAAAACACAAACAGCACTAGGGGGGTGTGGCTGATGAACAAAGTTTTATTATGCACAGGCCCAGAGGAGGGTCAAGTCTCCAAAAAAATCTGAGCCCCATGTCTTGCTTTTCATAAATTTATATAGGAACTCTAAGCAGACTCAAAGCAGACAAATTCCTAAGCAATTGGGCAGGTAAGGTAAAGCAAAAGGAGCAAGGTTAGCTTATCTTCCTAAAGCAGAGGGCTATTAGGGAGGGAAAAAGTCATTATCTGTTTAGAGTTGTAAATTCCAGTTGAAAGGGGCAGGCTGGGAGTGCTTATCTTCCTAACAATGTGAATTCCAGGGAGAAAAGAGAGAAGGAGAGAAAAAGAACCAAGGGGACTTTATTTTCCTAAAGCTGTGGGTTTCTGCTGAGAGGGGTTAGGGTCCCAGCACTTCCCTTATCAATCCCTCTTTTTGATGCCCTTATAATCCTTTATGGGGCATCATCTGCTAATATGGGGATTTTTTCTATAGTCCCCAAGGGCTAATATTTAACATGAGGTATTACTTGGTGTTTTAAGTCATTTAAGTGGAAAGTGATGTATTGTGTTAGGTACCATAGAACTCATGGCCTGAAAGTTAAGAGGAAGTTCCTGTTGACAGATGCCTGGTATACATGTTTTAAGTGGTCTTTGGCTCATTTCTTTAGTAGGGCCACTTTGTCCCTAACTATCCCTGAGGAGTTTGCATAGAAACAGCATTCTTCCCCCAGGGCCTGGCAGATCCCTAGTGAACCTGCAGTGAGCAAGTCTAATCCTCACCTGTTTTGTAAAACCAGTTCTGCCAACAAATCTATCTGGTCTTGCAACCCGTTGAGAGCCCCTGATATTTCTTCGAGGTCATTTGATGTTTCCCATGCTAGGGTTTGTAAGCCCTCCTAACCAACTGCAAGTGAGATCCCCACTCCTAGTGTGCTCCCAACTACTCCTAATCCTAAGAGTATCAGAATTGCCTATATCGCTCATTTAGCTCTGAAGAGCTCTCCAGGTAATCCATCTCCATACACTGAGAATGATGGTACTGGCCAAGCCAGGTAACAGGTGCCCTGGCCATCCTGGGGTAGGCACTGGTAGGCATTGGTGCCACAGACCCAGATGGTAGAGCTTGCAGTGCATCAGTCAGGCTCATTGAGTGGGTGGGTGGTATTACAGTTAGCCCTTCCAAGAAGGAGGATGGTTGAAGGAGACCTGGTAATGTTTTACACTTAACCTATTTCCTGGGGGATCAGTTATGTGGACTGGGAGGGGTGTGGTTCCCACTGCAGAGCTGTCATGGGTCAAGAGGGTTATGTTCCATGGGACAGGTATGGGGAAGATGGTTAGACTTGAGGAAGTGCATACCCAGCAGGATGCAGCTATGTTGGGTCAGGATTCATTTAGGAGTTGGTGGAAATTTCTAACCTGGTTCAAAAGGATGTTGTGGGGGTTTCTTCTAACTTTGGCTTTTAGTGTCTGGGCAGCTTTACTGATATTTTTCATCAGTGTTTTCTCTGGGGTTTGCATTACCGGGATCAGTTGGACTAGTATGAGGTCCCCTGAGTCTGGCCCCGGTGGGTGATATATTCCAATTCCTAGTTTTAGTCCTGTTTGGGCCTTTAAAAAGGTATTTTCTGATCCAGTGGTTATGTTTAATAAGGTGAGTTTTATGGGGTCACTTCTCTTGCCTTTTTGGTGTGAGTGGGGAAAGCTTTGGCCCAACCTGAAAAGGTGCATATCATCACCAACAGATATTTGTACCCCCAACTTGGTTTCACGTCTGTGAAATCTACTGAGAGATCTTCAAAGGGGGCCATCTCCATGTGCTGGACAACTGCTGGAGCATGGTAACCCTGCAAAGGGTTGTTTTTGGCACAAACTTGGCACTGGCTGCTGATGGTGGCACAGAGAGGCCAGTCAAAACTATGTAGTAGTATCTCCTGAGCAAGACTTCTAGCACAGTTTTCTCTAGTGAGTGAGTTGGTGGTATCACTGGATGAAGGCATGAGTGGCTCCTTTTGGGACAAAAATCTGGTCATCCAGGAGCAACCAAGTTCCTTCAGGTATTTGGCTTCCCCCTTCTCTCTTAGCCCATTCCTGTTCTTCCTGGGTATAACTTAGTTGATTAGTCCCTTTTCCTAAGAGGGACAGCTGGGGTGTCAATTCTGAGACTTGTATTCCATGGGTTCCTTCAGCCACTTGCCAAGCTGTTTTGTCAGCTAGCCTGTTTTCTTGAGTGACCATGTCCATTCCTTTCTGATTCCCCTCGCAGTGGATGATGGTGTCATTGTCTGGTTTCCAGATTGCTTCTAACAGTAGGAGGATAACCTGTGGTTAGGAGACCTCTTTCTTTATAAATCACCCCATGGATATGAACGGTAGCAAATGCATACTTAGAGTCAGTGTAAATGTTTACCGTTTGCCCAACAGCTAGCTGCAGGGCTCAGACCAGACCCCAGAGTTCTACACATTGCACAGACCATCCCCTTGGTAGAGGTGCTGCTTCCTACCACCTGTTTGATAGTGGGGACTGCATATCCAGCATGCTTTTCCCCATTTTAAATGAGACTGCTCCAGCCTGTAAATAGTGTGTGATCTGGGTCAGGAGTGGTTCATCTTGGAGGTTGGGGAGACTGGTGTAAAATTCCTCGGTAAATTCAACACAGTCATGTTCAGGAACCCCTTCCTCATCTGGCAAAAAGGTGGCAGGGTTTAGACTGTGCACTGTTTCTATTGTCACTCTGGGGTTTTCACAGAGTAAACACTGGTAATGTGTGAGCCTGGGATTCGATATTCACCAATACCCATGTGAGTTCATTAAGGCATTGACTGCGTGTGGCACCATAACATGAATTGCCTGTCCGAGAGTTAATTTGTCATCTTTTTTGACAAGGGTTACAGTTGCTGCCAGGGCTTTCAGGCAGGGCGGCCACCCTGCAGTCATGGGGTCCAGCTGCTTAGAGAGGTAAGCGATGGGTCATTGCCAAGGGCTGACTATATGAGAACCCCCAATGCTACTTTGTTCTTTTCATGCATGAACAGATTAAAGTTTTGAGTTATATCTGGGAGCCCCAAGGCAGGGGCTCGGCCGAGTCATCTTTCGATGTTTTGAAAGGCAGCCCCTGCTGTGCTTCTCCCCAGGCAAGAGACTATTTTTCTGGACCTGCCAGAACTTTGTAAAGGGGTTTGGCCATGGCTGCAAACCTGGGAATCCAGATGTGGCAGAACCCTGCAGCCCCGAGGAACTCACCAAGCTTTCTTTTTGTGGTGGGGGTAGGGATGGTGCAGATTACTTTCTTTCATTTGGGTCTGAGTATCCGGTGTCCTTGTGGGATGCTGAACCCCATGTACTAGACCTGCTCTTTACAGATCTGGGCCTTTCTCCAAGACACTTTGTACCTAGTCTGTGTTAGGAGTTGTAGGATAGTCTGGATCCCTCTTCAGCAGTCCTCTTCTGTCTCACTGGCAAGTAGGAGATCATCTATGTATTGCAAGATGTCACACCTGCAGTCTTCCTGGAGATAGGTGGCCAGATATGCTGCCAAGTCTTCCCCAAAAAGGGTAGGGGAGTTTTTGAAGCATTGCGGGAGCCAGGTTCAGGTTAGCTGAGTTTTCTGCCAGGTTTTGGGATCTTCCCATTCAAAGGCAAACAGAGGCTGGCTCAGGGGTGCCAGCCACAGGCAGAGGAAGGCATCTTTCAGTTCCAGGCAAGCAAACCAGGTGGCTTCAGGTATCAACTGTCCTAGCAAAGTATACGAGTTTGGTACAACCTGATGTAAGTTGAAAGTGGCATTATTAATGGCTCGTAAATCCTGTACAGGTTGATATCCGTTCTCATCTGGCTTTTTACTTGTAATAATGGAGTGTTCCAGGGTGACTGGAATTCAATCAGAATTCCTTCTTTTCCCAGGTGATCTATGTGTTCAACCATGCCCAATTTTGCTTCACGGGGGGATCAGATCCTGACTCTGCCAGACTGGGATTGCTCCATGCTTTAGGTCAATGATGACTGGTGCATGGTTCTGTGCCATTTCTTGTGGCTTTTTTTCCACACAAATCTGGGAAAAAAGTTCCAGCCGTTTTTCCAGATTCTGACCTGAAATTTCTTCTGCATAAAGTCTCCATTCTTCACTTCAGGGTAAGGTGCCAAGGAGAGTGACGCCGGTCCCAAGGATTAAGCTTGCTGACCCTTCAGGCTTGAAGGTAACTCCCAGCTTGGTTAAGAGGTCCCTACCAAGTAGGGGAACTGGACATTCAGGCAGGTACAGAAATGCATGAGTCACTTCATGGCTACCAAGCTGAAAAGTTCTTGACTGGCAAAAAGGCCATTGGCTTGACTGGTCCCCAGTTGCTCTTATGATATTAACAGTTTTTCCACTAAAGGGGGTGATAGGGGTTGTGACCACAGAATATTCAGTGGCAGTATCCACCATGAAAGTTATTGACTGGTCCCTGACTTGTAGTTTGACCATGGGCTAGTGGGGGCCAAGTTCCAGTGAGCCTGGATGCCCCTATTCTGGGTTAAGCCCTGCAAGCCTGATCAAATGGTCTTGGGGCTCAGGTTGGTATTTCCCTTTAGGGATGTTCCCTCTATATGCCTGCATCTTTTGGGGGCACTCATTTTTCCAGTGCCCACTTTCTTTGCAGTAGGCACATTGGTCTTTGGCCAGACGCACCCTTCTAGTGCTTGTCCCCCCTTTTTGAAGTGACCCTTCTCATCTGATGCAATCAGGATTTCCTAAGGCTGTTGCCAGTAGGGAGGCTTGATGTTTTATTCATTCTTGGCTTCTCATTCAGTGGCTTCATCTCAATTGATGAATACTTTGTTGGTGACTTCCAGGAGTTGAGAGATGTTCATCCCTGCGAACCCTTCTAATTTTTGGAGCTTTCTTTTAATGTCCATTGCTGCCTGTGCCACAAAGGCGGCATTCACCATCCTCTGGTTTTCTGGAGCTTCTGGGTCAAAAGGGGTGTAGATTCTGCAGGCCTTGAAAAGCCATTCATAGAAATCTTCTGGAGATTCATTAGGCTTTTGAGTAACTAAAGTCATCTTTGTCATGTTTGTGGGTCGTTTTCCCCTTCTTGACCCCTCAGAGGAGCATTTCCCAATATTGCTGGAGTGCAGCCTGTCCTTGATCAATGTTGAAGTCCCAGTTTGGTTGGGCCTCTGGTGCTGTCTCTCCTGCCCAATCTTCCATGTTTAAGATGCCAGTAGGGGCCTGATCCTACAGCCACTTTCAGGCTTTCATCAGAATCTGTTGTCTCTCCTCCATATTAAACAAAGCCAGGAGGAGTTGGTGGTAATCATCCCAAGTAGGAGGATGGGTTTGGAAAATGGATTCCATGAGATCAATAAGGGCCTGGGGCTTTTCTGAGTAGGAAGGGTTATGGTGCTTACATTTTAAGAGGTCTGTAGTTGTGAAGGGCTGGTAGTATAATAAAGGTCTCCTGGGTCAGATGGTCCCATCCTCACTGATCTGGGCCAGACCCTGTGTTTCACAAAGGGACATCTGTAACACGTTGTGTTGATCAGAGCCTCCTTACTATTGGGGTTCCAGGGCTTTCCTCAGAGGGGATCAATGTTCCCAGAGGGACTGAAGGTGGGGTGTTTCTGGAAGATCTGCCTGCACTCCTGGGCTAGGAGGGGAGGCTAGAGTGGCTGAAGCATGTGGCAGTGGTGGTGGGGTTGGTGGGTCCTCCTCCATGGACCTTGATGAATGAGCTCCTTTCCTGTGCAAAAAAGACCCTGCTCTGTCCCCTTTTTCCAATGCACAATCAAACCCAAGGGGGCAGAATCTGGGCTACCTCTAACCAAGAGTCAATGTATGGAAACTGATCAGGGTGGCCAGGAGTTCCTGTGACAACCAGCCACACTGCACAGACCCTGGCTATATCCTGGGTCCCTTCCGAGGACCAGTCAACATTAAAAGTGGGCCACTCTACTTCACATAAGGTTCAGAGGGTCCCGGGGTTCATCTGGATGTAATAATTTCTGGGAAAACCCTCCTTGAAATTCTTGAGCATGCAGTTTAAGATGGTAGGTTTTGACTGTGATGAGCCCATACCCTGCATCAGTGGTGCAAGACAGACAAGGGAGGGGGTCACCTCTTTCAAGGACACCCAGATGCCTGCCTGTCTGCATTTCTCATGAGAACTTTGGCTCATCCTGGCTAAGGTGCCCAGGCAGAATTTGTGGTGGGCCTTTATGTTATATCACATAGACATGGAAAACAGGTTAGGGCCCACATGGGCTCTGTAGCATTAAGCTTTGGAGTCACAGATTGGAATAACAGAGGCAAGCCTCTCATCCTCACTCACACACACAATCACTCAGAAGTTACACAGTCCCTCTCTCAGGAATTAACAGTACTAAGTCCACACCCTGAGTCAGTGGTGGAAGACAGATGAAGGAATGGGTTGCCTCTTCTGAGGCCACTCAGATGCCCACCTGTCTGTGTTTCTTGCAAGAACTTCAGCTCATCATGGCAAAAGCACCCAGGCAGAGTTCAGGGTGGTTCATCATGCCATATGATGTAGCCACAGAAAATAGGTTAGGTCCCACACAGGCTCCATAGCATAAAGATATGGAGTCACAGACTGGAATAACAGAGGCAAGCCCCTGTCATTCTCACTCACACACACAATTGCTCAGAAGTTATGCAGCCCCTCCCACAGGGATTGTCCTATTCTGGAATCTTGGTCTGGGAGATTTTGGGAGGTGATCAGTCTCCCCTTCTGTCCAGAGATGGGCCTGACTAAGGACTTGGTACCCAAGGCCTTACCTCTCTGGAGTCTTCTGGCACTGTTCAGTCTGCATCCCCACTGAGTCAGGCCGGGGTGTGAGGACGTGGTCCATGGAGACCACCTCAGTAGGAGATCCCATCAAGAGGACAGGTGGTGCCCACCTAGTTTGCTTGGAGCTCACTGTTGGCTGCACCCATCAACCCCAATTCAGAGGCACAACAGGACTGCTAGATTGGGTTTTACTGGTCAGGGAACCAAATGTTGCAGCAGACAGAATGAAAACCCAAGCAGCACTTGGGGGGTGGGGCTGATGAACAAAGTTTTATTATGCATGGGCCCAGAGGAGAGCCTTCTCCAAAAAAAATCTGAGCCTTGTGTCTTGGTTTTCATAAGTTTATATAGGAACTCTAAGCAGAACTCTATGTGGACAAATTCCTAAGCAAGTGGGCAGGCAGGGTAACAAAAGCAAAAGGAGTGAGGTTAGCTTATCTTCCTAAAGCAGAGGGCTCTTGGGGAGGAGAAGAGTCATAATCTGTTTAGAGTTGTAAATTTCAGTTGAAAGGGGCAGGTTTATCTTCCTAAGGATGTGGATTCCATGGAGAAAAGGAAAGAGGGGAGAAAAGGGACCAAGGGGAGTTTATTTTCCTAAAGTTGTGGGTTTCTGCTGAGGAGGGTTAGGGTCTCAGCACTTCCCTTATCACCCCCAGCTGGCCTCACCTGGACTCATCTGGGGCTCCTGTGCTTGGCTTCTCCCTGCCAACATTTCCTTGTGGTCAGGGTCCATCATGTGCTTCAGACACCTTCGCTCATGTCAGAGGGGAAGGCACAGGTGCCAAGGCAGTGCCACAGCCACAGCCAGGTCCACATGGGGTCATGGGTGCTAGAAATGTGGGCTGTGACTGCACTGCAATCCTGCCCACAAGGGTAGACCCCACCCCTCAACCCAGGTTTGTGCTGCATCCTGTGCCTAGAAATTGGGGTGCCTCTGGCAGTGTGCAAACCCACAGAATTGCTTTTTTCCCCAGGAAGAGGGTGGGCCCTTCCTACTAGAACTTCCAGACCCCATGATGAAGGGCCCTGGGCAGGACCACACCCCCTGCACTCCAGCACCTTCTGGCACCCTCTCTGTGCCCCTACCCTGTCCACTCTTGTGACCTCCCAGACCAGGGTCCTGAAAGTGGGAGACATGTCCTCAAGGCCCTTGAAGGATTGCCCACCATTGGGAACTTGGGCTGTGGGGAATGGATGTTGGTGGGCAGGCCAGAGCAGAAGTGCACACAACCCAATAGGCTGTAAGGAAGGCAGGGGGCACCAGAACTCCCACCCTTGCAAGGGGAGAGGAAGAAGTAATGAACTTTGAAACCCCCCACTCCCTTGACCCCAAGGTACTCTGCAGAGACAAGGTTGGTTCTGGTGATGCTAGTTACAGAAGGGGCTGGGATAGGAAATCCCTTGTTCCATGTCTCAATGGCACAGGCACCCCCTGCTATCTGTGGCCTGCACTATCCCCTCTGGCTTCCAGGACCTGGAGAGGAGGAGGGCCGCATCTTTGCAAACCCATACTCCAAGGAGGCAGTGGGCTGGGTGTGAGCAGAGCCACCTGTGGAAGAGGCCAGTCCTTCCAACCCTGGGGATTGTGTGGGGGTACCTGATAGACAAGCTGGAGGGTCTGGAATGAGGCATCTTCCAGAACAGGGCTCTGCAGGGCAACCTTGGAGGCTGTGAGCTTTACCCTGACCCCTGAAGGCCAGACATCTCTTTGACCTGGACATGGAGGCTCAGCTGCACAATAGAGAGATGGGAGTGAGGCCTGAGGATGTCCTGGGGATTCTAATGGTTCTACTTGACTTGGTCAGTAATTGTTGGATAATTATTAACTGCTAAAATACTGGCTTGAGCCATCATCTAGGGAATATGTGAATGGTAAACCTCCTGATGAATACCATCCTCTCCCTTGTGGAGCTTGCAGTTTTAGGGAGCAATTCAAAGGGCCAAGTTTTAAGCCTCCGCAAGCATTGAAGACCTTCTCAAGGTGAGATGGAGGCTTTGCCTTGGATTTTAAAGGGTATATCAGGGCTACCTGGAAAGAAAGAGTTCTGGCTTCATGGCTTGCTGTGTACAAAAATAATTAGGCAAATATTTTAACATTAGTTCAAGTGAGGATCTGAGAACACTCCACGGGTCTGGTGGCAGGTTTGCTACATAAATTGTGGGTGTGTGGAAGGTGAACTCAGAGTCGGAGGAAGACCACTTCCTGGCCTGAAAGGTGATCCTGATACATTGTACAATAAAAATAGTCACTTTAAAGATCATCCTCTAATTTGCATAGTTTCTGACAAGAGCCTACTGTATTCCTTATTTTTGTTCCACTGCATGCCATGTTTTCAGCAGTTTGAATATATGTTTAGGTGTGTTGTGTGTGTGTGTATGTGTGTATACAGTTGATATTTATCCTGCTTGGTAGGTTCTGAGTTTCCTTAATATGTAAGTTGATGACTTTTTTTTTTTTTACTTTTAGACAATTTCAAGTCATTTTCAAATATCTTTTCTGTTCTTTTCTTGCTCTTCTGGGATCCCAATTACACATTTGTTGGGTCATTTGATATGGTCATACAACTCTTGGATGCCCTGTCCTGTTTCATTTTAGTTCTCTCTTTCTATTTCAGTTTTTATAACTTTTATTGACCTGTCCTCAATGATTCTTTCCTTGGCTGAGTTGAGTTTAGAGATGAGCCCACCCATAGAAGGCATCTTTCACCTCTATCATGTTGAGGGAGAGAGGAGAAATGTTATTGTTTTTTCCTTACATTGCTACTTGATTATTATTGTTTCCATCTCTCTGCTAAAATTTCCAAACTCTTCATGCCTGTAGTCCACCTTTCCAACCAATTCCTTTAACAAAATTTATAGTTATTTAAAATTCCCTGTTGGAAATAAATATTTATTTAATAAAAAGAATAAAATTCCCTGTTGGATAGTTCCAAAATTTGGATTTATTGTCTGAGTTCGGTTTTGTTTATCACTTTCTGTTGGGAAAAATTGTGCTCACTAGGACATGTAGACTGATGTTTGCAGGCAGAAAGTTTATTGGGAACCTCTCCCAATAGAGGGGGTCTGAAGAATAAACTTCAACCTGTCCCTGGAAATGAGAGATCTGAATTTATACAGTACATGCCTAGGTGGGGAAATGATAGTCGGTTGGAGGGGGTCAAGGGCTTGAGCAAGGTTTGGGGACCAATAGGAAGCTCTAGAGGTGAAAAATTTTCCCTTGCATGGTTAGAGGGTAATGGATTAGGGAGTTATGTTTTCTTGGAATGCTAGAAGAGCAGGTAGTGCTTTTATGTGGAGGGAGTGAAGCTCTCTATCTCACTTTACTCCCATCTCCACGTGGTTTCTTTGTTCAACCTTTGGGGAATTGCTGTGTCTTTAGGCATGTAGGCTTAAGAAGGACTTGTCCTTTCTCAATGCATGTCAGAGGGAATTGAGTTTCAGCTTGTTGATTATTGCAAACATAGTTAGGGGAAACCTCTAACATTCCTAAGTCTTTGTTTATATATATATGTTTGGGACCTGGGCATTGGGTTATAGGTACTGGGCAGGATGGGAGGGTGAGGAGATTCGGGGCATCAGCTCAGTCTGGCTACTTCCTGTTGTCAAGATTCGGGGCATCAGCTCAGTCTGGCTACTTCCTGTTGTCAAGGGGTGCAGAAAAGTTTCTTTCCATCCTGTCCAGTGGGCTGTGGTTTCAAGTCCCACAGGGGTTGATATTGATTGTCACATATCAGGAAGATGCCATCCATGTATTCCTGGGTCATAGATTTTATGATATGATGTATGAATTGGGAGAGGAGCTGTAAGAGATAAGGGCCAAAAAGAAGCAGCAGCAATAACAACAGTAATGGTTTTATAACAGGTAAGAGGATTGATCTTAAGTGTGAAGAAAACTAAGAAAGGAATGAGTCTATTCAAGGTTGATTCTTATAGTTATTATCTTGAGCTCCTTCCTGCTGTTGAGGGCTGACACGGGGTTTCATTGAATTATTTCAGTGGTGTTTTAGGGGTTAATGGCTGGTATTGAATTAAGAGTAGGTTGTTAATGGCTGGTATTGCATTAAGAGTAGGTTGTTCATGTGATTCTGGGTGCTCTCCCAGACTGTAGTTTGAATGAACTGTGTTATAGCTTAGAGAATGTATGGTTTTGCTGATATTAAAAGAAGGAAGGTTATTAGTGGGGTGAGGATGGGAATTAACTATGAGATTCAGGGTTAAGATAAAGAGGAAAGCCAATCAGACATAGCGTCAGTAGCTAGGTTATTAATATAACTTATTTGATGGATTATATACTGTGAGGTTTGAGTGACATTAAAACTTAGTTGGAAAAAAAAACAGTTGAGGTATAAGAAGAGTTTACATAAACATACATAGAGTTTTAGTGGGAATAGGAGACTTCAGATTATTAACTGTGGTTTCATAACAATGTTTGGGTGATTTTTATTTTTCATGGACTTAAGATTCCTGTCCAGTAAGGCTGTACAGTATGGCTAAAATGACTTAATTTTTTTCCACTTTGTATAGTTTGAGGTTTAGGCAGCAACAAATTTTTATTACTTTTCATTTTGGGCTGTAGGGTGACTGGCATTTATATAGGATACTTACATTTTTAGGTAGCAAATAGTAATTGGCTGATTACAAGAGTTTCGTTGCAGTGTTTGAAGTAGTGAAAACATACCTTGTTCCTTTTGAAAAGAGGAAGGAACTGATGTTCAGTTGTTAGAGTGAGCATGTAGAATATTTATGTGTGATGTCCATGATCCATTGCTAAGCAACAGGTAGGTGGTAGTGCTGTTACAGGTTTCAGTAGTTATCATGTCCATTTTTCTTGTGGAGCCACTCTGCTCTTTTTCAGGTTTCAGTGGTATGGCTCTGGATCTTCACAAGGGTATTTGCTTTAACAGCCCCAAGAGGGGTGTTAGAAGAGTGGGCAGAGATATGATAAACAGTTACTTGTTACTGTTGGCAGGCATTTCAGATGTTTTTCCACAGATTTCTTCTGTGCAGAGGGTGATTCATGACAGTTCATTGTTCTTGTTTTTTTTTTTTTTTTTTGTATCTGCAATCCACCTTTGGATAGAGGTGGCAGTTTTCAGATTGACTGGACACTAATGGGTTAAGCCTTTTACTTCCAGCAGGGAATAATATGCTACATACAGTTGTTTTTATTAAGGAGCTATATTGTAATTTGGTCCGTTTTACAATTGTGATTACAACTCAAAGGGTATTTGTTTAGAATGTTGCCTCTGCCACAAGCTTAAAGCTAATGTTGATGCTGGCTACATTTAATTTACAACATGAATTAGAGTTTATCCCTTACTGCTTAAGCTTGTTCCAATGCCTTCTCTGATTTTTTTTTTTTTTAAAGCAGCCTGCTGGAGTTTTCTTATTCCCATGAACAACTTTTCCTGATTAACACATATAATGGTTTTAATATTTCCGCTAAATGAGGGATGAAGGCTTTTTACTATTGCAACAATATTATAAGCTATTAATGTGAGAAAACATTGTACTTTATCAATTTCAGCACAAGGTAATAATTTTTGTTTTATCCACCTAAATAACATTTAAGAATTTGACAGAGCAGCTTGGACTTAATAGCTTGTCCTAATTGTTTGCCCATTTCAGGTTTTTAAGATAAGATACTATTGTTTTTGATATTTCTTCTGATTCTGTAAAAATAATTATTGATTAACATAATATTATTAATATATCAAAATAGAGTTACAGCAGGTTTTTCATGCAGCCAGATTTTTGTCACCAGGCCAGGATAGGCATTTGGGTTATGCACACGGCCTTGGGAAAGCACTGCAAAATCTACCATTGGCTTTTTCACATGAAGGTGAATGCAAGCTGGCTTGATTTGCCTAAGGAGTTACTAGAGAAAGCTTTAGCAAGTTTTAAAACAAAGTGATAGTGACATTACTAGATATTAATTTTTGTAATAAACTAACAATATTTAGGGTTGCTGCATACGGCAGTGGTGTTATTTTAATTTATGATAGCTTACTGCTATATATCACCTCGTGGCAGCTTTCAATGTGAATTGGACAAGTATGAGTTAAAGCATCTGACCTGTGGCAGTTTTCAGTGTGAATCAGATGTGTATGAGTTAAAGCAGTTGCTTTTTGATTTCTAGGTAGAGAGGTTGTTTTTATGATACATAACATTTTTAATAATAATTAAAATCACAATTAACAACATTATATTTTTGTCTAATATTATGTTGGAACATTGTTAAATTTTCACAAATTTTATACATTCTTTAAGTATTTATATGAACTTTTTATTTATAAAACTTTGATTAACAGAGGGTTAAAGATTCCCTTTTAACTCTATAGCACTTTCTAAACACTCTTCATTCAAATTAAAACATATTAAATGAACCCATCTATTTTATTATTTCACTTTTTTAAGGTGAAAGAACAAATCTTTTGAAATAATTTAAAATAAAAGATATTTTTCAGGATTTGACTTTGAGAAAGTAAAATGTTAAAGGCTGTTAGGTTTGAACTTTATGTCCCTTTAAAAGTGATAAGATTTGTCTTTTCTTAAGCAGCCAAGGAAACGATAAGGTTAAAGTATAAGAAGCTATTTTGATAAAAGAGACTTTTTGTACACTTATTAGTTAGGAGAAAAACTCTGTGAATTTTTGCTAAAACAGACCAACAATTTAAGAAACTTTGTTACTTTGACAGAGAAAGAACAAAATTTTAACTTTGTATGGGTATACTATTTGATACTATAGTTTTTAAAACTTTATAGATAGACACAAATCTTTTTTAAAAACAATTTATTGAAGTATATCATTCATAAACTATGTGTTCAGTAAATATGATCTTACAAAATAAACATGCATAACATCATACAGGGCTCCTACACATCACCTCCCCACAAACATCCTGCATTGTTGCGAAACATTTATTAACAAATCATGAAAGAGCATCGTCAAAGTATTACTACAAACCAGTTTGAATTTTCCTTCCCTATACATTTTTAAGGATTTATTTATTTATTTATTTACTTTTATCCATTTTTACCCCACACACACATTTTTGCTATTTCTCTTTCCATTCATTGGGCAACTCTTTGTGTACATTTCCTGCCCTCTCTTCTCATCCTTCTCCTCCTGTTTTCACTGGGATTTGATCCTTGGAACCTCCAGTGTGGGAGAGAGGCATCCGGCTACTGACTGCACCACCTTTGTTCTTGGTTTTTCAGTGCATCTCATCTTGGTTCTCCCTTGTGTCACTCTCCTGGTACATCTTGCTGCATGACTTGTGGGACCTTGCAGTGCACCCACACATGGGGCTTGGCAGCTCACCTATGGATGTGGCCTGGCAGCTCACCCACTCACAGAGCCTGGAGGCTCACCCACAGATGGGGCCTGATCACTCACCCACTTGCATGGCCTGGTGGCTCACCCACTTGCAGGACCTGGAGGCTCACACACAGATGGGGCCTGACAGCTCACCTACTCACAGGGCCTGGCAGCACACCCACACATGGGTCCTGGTGGCCCACATGCTTTCTATATTTTTCTTTTTTTATTTTTACTGGGAGGTCCCAGGGGTTTAACCCAGGTCCCTCCGTATGGGAGATGGATGCCCAAAAACCTGAGCCACATTCGTCCCCCTGCTGTATTTCTTAAGGTTGACCAAAGATACCCAAAGTTACAGTCTTTTCCCATACAAGATGGTCATATAATAAATCAGGCTTAGTTTATTATCAGCATTCTAAAAACCAGACTCGGGAGAAAAACTAGGTCTGGGGACACATGCATGGTTTCTAATATAGCAAACATTTAGCCTACTCTGATTATCACAAAACCAGGACAACGAGAATATTTGTATCATCATATCTTTTTTATTTCATCTCTTATCCTCTTATCATATAATTTGTATTAACTTTGTTATAGTATTTAAGATACAGTATATCTTAGGATAAGAGTGAACATCATCCAAGGACTTGAATCTTCTTCTGAGAAAAGGGTTGGTGTGTTTTCAGTTGTATGCAGTACAGATCTATCATGTTACCTGAGGTTCTGCTTTGGAGATGGGTGTGGGGGCCTGCATGGCTCCTGGGTACATTTAATTGTGTGTTGCCAGTTCTACAAGGTCTGGGAGGTTGAAGTCAGAGGTTGGGTCTGACTGGGTAACTGATGCTCTTTTGCCTTGAGAAGCTTGGACACAGTCAGTCTTTCAGTGGATTTCTTGCTTGCACAGTGGGCACAGCCTCAGTGGAGGTTGTGGGTTTGGGTACTGCGTGGCCCAGTGTCCAAGCCTTTTGCATTTGAAACATGGCTTTGGTGGGGTTCTTTGTGCTTGCATGGAGTTGAGTGTTTGTTGAGACCTCTGGAGGGTGGAGGATTTACAGCTAGGTTTTTTTTGGGGGGGGGACTGTCATGGCTCTGAAAGGGCTGTTGGCAGCATTTTGTTGGTTTAGGGTATTTGCAAGGGTTTGAACTGCAAGCCAAATACATTTTTCTTTCTTCTGGAAATAAACATTTGGAAAGAATGGTATAGGGGTTTTCAGAGAAAGATCCTACTGGTCCTCTATGTGGCGTAATTCTGGGAGTGAGAAAGGAATGTGTACTCTAACTATTCCTTCAACTCCTGCTACTTTCTGGAAGGGTAAGAGATGAGTGGGCATCTGTGTGGAGTTAGGAGCTTGCATGCTGACAGAGGTGGAGGTCTGCAGTGCAGAAGGAGGGGGAGGTAGTCTCTGTGAGTAAGAGGAGGGGAGAAGGGAGGGTTAGAAGGCAGTGGTGATGAAGAGAGGCAGAAAGAAGGGGAGGAGGGTGATTTTGGAGATAACACCAGAGGATTATATGGAGGAGGTACAGGGAGGCATGGTCTGAGGAATCAAAGTCAGAGTGTTCAGAAGTTATAAGGGTGGGGGGGGAGTGTTGAGGAGGACAGTTTCTGAGGAGGTTTCTGGTGCAAAAGAAGAATTTGGTAGGAAAAGCAGGATTGGCAGAGGGAAGGAAGGAAGGAAGAGGAATGCCTGAATGTAAGGGATCTCTGACTATCTGCCATTGCACTGGATAAAGTTCTCTAAGTCTCAGAGAACTTGGAAATTGAAAGTGCCATTCTCCAGCCATTGACTTTCATTGTACAATTTGTATTGTGACCACACAGAGGTCGAATAGAAAAAGAGCCTTTTAGGTCTGATGTCTCCTTCCAGGTACAGAAGTTTAAGGTTATTAAGGAGACAACCCAGAGGCATGGTTTTTGGAGGGGTGAAATTGAATTCCCCTTTTTAGGTGGCTTGGGTGAAACTAAGGATCTCTAGGACAGGGGAAATTCTGAGTGAGACAGGCATCCCTGAATCAGTCAGAAATCTCAAAGCAAACGGGAAACCACACTTGGAGACAAACATCTCTGGAGCCAAAGTGTATCTTCCCACAAGGACACAGACCTACCTCCTGCTGTGGCCCTCAGGGACAGTGAGGATCACTGACCTAGTGCTAGGATTTTTTTAGTGGGTTGTCCTGGACTATGGTAAAAGGAAAGAAAGAGAGAGCAGGATCCTGTGGTGGAGAAATCCTTAATTCACCCAGCTGAAATTCAATGTCCACTGTTGGATGGGTGTTTGGCTGTGGAAGGGAGGAGATTCCTCACCAATAAATCAGTCTCAACGTGACCCCAGTCCTGGGTTTTTGGCACCAAATGTTGGGAAAAATGGCACTCACTGGGACATGGAGACTGATGATTGCAGGCAGAAAGTTTATTGGGAAGCTCTCCCAACAGAGGGGGTCAGAAGAATAGACTTCAGCATGCTCCTGGAAAGGAGAGATTTGAATTTATGCAGTACATTCTTAGGCAGGGAAATGATAGTCAGTGGGAGGGGGTCAAGGGTATGAGTAAGGTGCAGGGGCCAATAAGAAGCTGAAGAGGTGAAAATTTTCCCGGTACATCTACAGGACAATTAGCTAAGGTGTTATGTGTTCTTGGAGTGCTGGAGGAGCAGGTGGTGCTTTTATGTGGAGGGAATGAAGCTCTCTATCTCACTTTACTCCCATTTCCACGTGGTCTCTTTGTTCAACCTTTGGGGAAGTGCCATGCTTTCAGACACATAGCCTTAATGGGGGGCTTGTCCTTCCTCAATGCATGTCAGGGGGAATTGAATCACAGCTTGTTAATTATTGCAAACCTAGGAAACATCTAACGATAGTTTTTAATAAATATTTGTCTTAGAGAAATTGTAGGTTTATAGAAGTATTATGCATAAAATACATAAAACAGAATTCTCACAAGCCACCATATATTTTTTTGAAGTATTGGGGCCAGATATTGAATTAGGGACCTCATATGTAAGAAGCTGGTGCTCAACCACTGAGCAACATTGTCTCGATTTGTTTTTTTAGTTTGTTTGTTTGCTTGTTGTTTTTTTGTTTTGTTTTTTAAGGAGGCACCAGAAACTGAATCTGGGAACTCCCATGTGGGAAGCAGGTGCTCAACCACTTGAGCGACATCCATTCCACACCCTATTATTAACATCTAGTGTTAGTGCTGTACATTTGCTAAATTTTAATGAAAGAACACTAATAATTGTACTGTTAACCATAGTTGATTGTTTAAAATAGAGTTCATTGTGTTGTACCATCCTATGGTTTTACTTTTAATTTTTAGTCTATTAACATATATATAACCTAAAATTTCCTTTCAGTCATGTTCACATATATCATGCAGTGCTGTTAATTACATTCACAATGTTGTGCTACATTCACCACCATTCATTATCAAAATTTTACAATCAAACTCAAAAGAAATTCTCTAAAATGTAAGCATTAACTCCTCATTTCTTACACCACCCCAGTCCTTGGTATCCTATATTCTAGAGTCTGACTTATGAGTTTACTTATTCTAATCATTTCAAATAAATGAAATCATGCAATGTTTGTCCTTTTGTGTATGGCTTATTTCACTGAACATCATGTCTTCAAGGTTCATACACGTTGTTTCATAAATCAGAACTTCATTTTTTTAAAATGCTAAACAATATTTCATTGTATGTATATACCATGGTTTTGTTTATCCATTTATCAGTGTTGGACACTTGAGTTGCTTCCCTCTTTTCCCAGTTGTGAATAATATTGCTATGAGCAAGTGTGCATATATCTTTTCAAGTCTATGCTTTGAAATCTTTTTATACCACAGTTTTTAATCCATTCATCTGTTGATGGACATTTGGTTTGTTTCCAACTTTTGGCTATTACCACTAATGCTGCTATAAACACTTGTGGTCAAGCTTTTTTGGGAGCCCATATTTTCATTTATTTGTATATCTACCTAGGACTGGAATTTCTGGATCCTATAGTTTTTCTATTTAATCATTAAAGGAATGACCAGACTGTATTTCCTCATGTCCACATCATTCCCAGCAGAAGTGAATAAGTGTTCTCATTTTTCCACATCCTAAACTATTTTTGCATATCTGCGTTTTATTTTATCCATTTTAGTGTCTGTAGCGTAGTATTGCATTATGTTTTAAAAGAAATTTTAATGCAGAAGTTGTAGGTTTACAAAAAATTCATGTAAAAAATATATCATTCCCATATAACCCCTATCATTAACACTTCACATTAATGTGGTACCTTTGTTTGAACTGATGGAAGAATATTTAAATTGTAGTATTAACTGTAGTCCATAGTTTACATTGGGGTGTATTTTTCCCTATATATCACCTAATTATTAAAACCTTGAATTAGTGTGGTGCATTTGTCATTTTCATAAAAGAACATTTTTATAATTGTACTATTAACTCTTCACCACTATTTTGCTGAATTCACTTATTAGCTCAAGTAGATTTTATTTCTTTTCCTTGCCAAACCTCTCTGGCTAGAATTTTGAATAACAGTGGTGAAAATGGACATCTTTGTCTTGTTCCAGATATTAGAGGGAAAGCTTTCTGACTTTAATCCTTGACTATGACTAACTTTCCTTCTATTCCTATTTTTCTAAGTGTTTTCATCAAGAATGGTGGATTTTGTCAAATGTGTTTTCTGCATCAATTGAGATGATCATGTGGTTCTTCCCTTCATTTCATTAATGTGGTTTATCACACTGATTTTCTTCTGTTTAAACACCTTTGCAAACCAGGGATAAAACTCACTTTATTGTGGTGTATAATTCTCTTAATGTGCTGTTGGATTCAATTTGCAGTATTTTGGTGAGGTTTTTGTATCTATAGTCAAAAGAGAAATTAGTCTATAATTTACTTTTCTTGTATTTTTAACTGGCTGTAATATTAGGGTGATGTTGACCTCTGTTACATAGTGTTCCCTCTGTTCAATGTTTTGGAAGTGTATGAGAAGGATTGGTATTACTTCTTGTAATGATTGGTAGAATCCAGCTGTAAAGCCACCTGGTTCTGGAATTTTCCTGTTAGGAGGTTTTGATAACTGATTTGATGTTTGTGGTTTTCCTTTTTTTTTTTTTTTTTTTTTTGTAATTGGTCTGTTGAGATCTTTTATTTCTTCTAGAATCAGTGATATTTGTTTGCATGTTTCTGGGACTTTGTCCCTTTCATCTGGATTGTCTAATTTGTTGGCTTACAGTTATTCACAGTATCCTTTTATGATTTTTTTCATTTCTGTGGGCCATGAGTAATGTTCCCCCTCTCACTTCTGGTTTTATTTATTTGAATCTTCTCTCTCTTTTTCTCTGTCAGTGTAGCTAAGGGTTTGACAATTTTATTGATTTTTTTCAAAAAAAAAACAACTTTTGGCTTCGTTAATGCTATATCTTTTTAATTCTCAAGTTCATTGATTTTTGGCCTAATCTTTGTTATTTCTTTTGTTATGTTTCCTATGGGTTTAGTTTATTCTTATTTCCTCATTTTCTAGTTTTGAGATTAGGCCTCTGGTTTGAAACTAGTCTTTTTCTATAATATAAGTATTTAGGGCTCGAAATTTCCCTCTCAGAACTGTCTTCACTACATCCCATAAGTTTTGATATTTTGTGTTCTCATTTTCATTTGTCTCATATTTACTGATTTATGTTGCAAATTTCTTCTTTGACCCAATGAGTAAGAGTGAATTATTTAAATTCCATATATTTGTGGATTTCCAGTTTTCTGCCAGTTATAGATGAATGTTTTATTGGAAACTGAAGGAAAGAGGGTCCTTGTTTTAAAGTTGCAGAGAACTTGGCAAAATTGACTTCTGATATAAGATGGGAGGCAGAATTTGAAATTTATGAGCTTGGGCATTTTGCTGATGAGATTAACAAGCTAAATGTGGGAAATGCTCCCTGGCTTCTCCTTGAAGTTTATAGCAAAATGTGATAGGAAAGGGATAAGCAGAGAACTAATCTCCTGGGCACAAAGAAATCAGAAACAAATGGTTTGTAAAATTCTGAGCTTCTTGGAAATGAGTCCCTAGAGAATAATGCCCCATGTGAAGAATTAACTGAACATAGAACTAGGCAGCCATTTCCTTGGAAGTCATGAGTGGAAATGCAGTTATCCAGAAAGGATTTTCTGAAAGTCCTATTGTTTGATGTTTTGGGCCCCTTTGAATGGCATGCAAAACTCATAAGCTTTTCCCAAGATCTGTATGAATGAAATGACTGTTAGCCTGGAATAAATGTGGCAGAAAAGGGAGAAATTGAAGGAAAAACTTCTTCAAGGGCAAAACTGAGGGAGCTGAGGCTTGGACTTCTTCTCAGGCCCAAAGAGGGACTCCACCTATGTGTGTGGAAAGGGTGAGTTTGCCCAACATTTGAAGAAAGATAGCCTACTGCCTCATTGTTCAGCGTGTTCTGCCACCCCAGGATTCAGAAAGGGTAGATCACATTCCCTGGGGCTGGGAAAAGTTTAGGTGTCCACCCCACTGTTCTTAAGGGGTTGAATATATGCCCCAGAGATTGGAGAGATTTTGACTATCACCTCTGTGTTCTTGGTGTATAAGGCCTAGAGCTTGGCTGCCACATTCTTGATGAGCTGAGCATGGAACTGAGAAGATGGTCACTGGTTAAGGCATTGGAGTGGTTGTGCTTCTATGAGGCCTTGAGGAGAAGAAGAAACCATCATTCTATAGAAGACTTTCAGACTGTGAAATCTCATGGAATATGCCCTGTAGGTTTTCAGAAGTGTTTGGAACCATGATCTCTATTTTCTTTCCAAGTTCTCCCTATGGTAATAGAGACATGTATCCTGTGCCTGTCTCTCCTTTGAATGTTAGATGCAGATAACTTGTATGTAAGTTTTACCAGTCTGCAGCCAGAGGGGAATTTGCCCCAAACCAGACTGTATGCATATAACTGATTTTTATGAGATTTTGTACTTAACATTGATACTGAAATGATTTAAAGCTTTTTGAAATATTGTGATGCTGTGATATTTTGCATATGGAAACAAAATGTATTTTTGGGGTCCAGAGTGTGGCATGTGCTTAGTTGAGTCTTTTGTAGACCTCAGAAAATTATGTTCTTAAGCTAACCCATCCCTGTATGTGTAAGCCTATTGTATTTAGGACTTTTTTTATTAGATTCAATTAAAGGATCTTTACATTAGATTACTTCAGTGTAGGGCCTTTGATTAGATTGTAGGACCTAGGGTGAGTTTTAATCCTTTGATTACACTATTATATAAATGGAACACAGAGAATGAGAGCTGCCATTTCACCCTGCCATATGAGAGAGGACTCCATGAATGCCTACAGCTGCAGAAAGACAGAGAAACACTGAGAGCCTAAGAGAGAGACTGGAGGCTGGAATGGAGGATCTTGAAGCTGAAGAGACATGGCGTAGGGAGAGATGAGCCATATGCCTGATTGCCTACAGCTGAGCTTGGGAAGAAAGGGAGCTTTTAGGGAAAAGCAGTGACCTTGCCAGAGACTGGCTGCCATTTTGCCTTGCCATATGCCAGGAGTCCAGGGTGTCTCAGCAGTCAACCTTTGGTAAGACAGGATCTCTGATGTCTAGATTTGAACATTTTTTACAGCCTCAGAACTGAATTTACTCTAATAAATTCCCATTATAAAAGACTACCCATTTCTGGTATTTTTGCATTGGCAGCTTTTAGCAAATTTTAAC
>JAKSZT010025713.1:1643010-1661491 GCA_026826555.1 Tolypeutes matacus | reverse complement strand
GATCTAAATATAAGAAGCAAAACCATAAAAACCTTGGAAGATAATGTAGGGAAGCATCTACAGGACCTTTTAATAGGAAATGGTTTCATGAACTTCACAGCCAAAGCACGAGCAGCAACAGAAAAAATTGATAAATGGGATCTCCTCAAAATTAAAAACTTCTGCACCTCTAAGGATGTTATTAAGAAAATAAAAAGGCAACTTACTCAATGGGAAAAAATATTCGGCACCCATATATCTGATAGGAGCCTAATATCCCGCATATATAAAGAAATCCTTCACCTCGAAAATAAAAGGACAAACAACCCATATAAAAAATGGGCAAGTGACCTGAAAAGACACTTCTCCAAGGAAGAAATACAAATGGCTATAAAGCACATGAAAAAATGCTCAACATCACTTGCTATCAGGGAAAGGCAAATCAAAACTACAATGAGATACCATCTTACACCCATCAGAATGGCAGCTATTAAAAAAACAGGAGACACTGAATGTTGGAGAGGATGTGGAGGAATAGGAACCCTCATCCACTGCTGGTGGGACTGCGGTATGTTCCAGCCACTGTGGAGGACAGTTTGGCGGTTCCTCAGAAAACTTGCAATAGATCTTCCATATGATCCAGCAATTCCACTGCTGGGTATATACCCAGAAGAACTGAAAACAAAAATACAAACAGATATATGCACACCAATATTTATAGCGGCATTGTTCACCATTGCCAAAAGTTGGACTCAGCCCCGGTGCCCATCAACAGACGAATGGATAAATAAAATGTGGCACATACATACAATGGAATATTACTCAGCGGTAAGAAGGAACAAAGTGCTAACACATGGAGTAACGTGGATGAATCTTGAAGACCTTATGTTGAGTGAAGCAAGCCAGGCACTGAAGGATGAATAGTATATGACCTCACTGATCTGAACTGAGGATAGTGAGCAGTCTCTGAGAACCATTGTCTGAAAGATAGGTTAACAAAGGAGAGTAAGAGAAGGGCAGGCTTTGAGCCATCACCCATATGGACATAATCTATGGTAAAGGGATAGAGTGTGGTTGCATGTTGGGGGATGGGGCAGATGAGTGGTGGTGTTCCTGGGTTTGGTGGTGCAGCACTGCGGGGTGGGTGGATTAGGAAGGGCTGGTTCAAATCCCCAGGGCATGTAACTGTGAATCTTGACATTCCATGGGTTGGGAGAGGGGGGTATCATGGGCCCTGGGGGGCTGGGGAGAAGGGAACATTCAAGATCTAATAGGTTGTTTGGTGGTCATGGGGAAGGTTTTTCATTACCTTACAGTAATGGACACAGGACATGGTAAATATCATCAAAATTATTAAACTGTATCATCTAAATTGTAAACTATATTGTAAATCACTGACAATGTTTAGTTGCTATATTTTGCTATCTGCATAACAGTTATAACAATGCTAACAACCAAAAAAAGGGGGGGGGTGTTAATATGGGATGGGGAAGTGGGGTGACTTCGGCACTCCGTGTGTGACTTTGCTGTGACCTAAAACTTCTTTGAAAATTAAATGAATAATTGGGAGACAATGGGGATTGAGAGGAGGAAGGTGTCATGGCACACCAGACATCCAATAACACAGTGATAAAGAGAAGGAAAAAGGGGAAAAAAGAAAAGAGAAAGGAAAAAAAAATGAATATATATATATATATATTTTTTAAAGGCATTTTCTTTGCTTTTTTGCCCATTTTTTGAATGTCCCAATGCTCTAATTATATTTTATTTTGTTTTGTTCTTTTTTTGATTATTTGTTTTTTTTTCCTTCTCTCTCTTTTTTTTTTTTTTTTTTTTCCCCCTGAGTTTCCTAATTTTTTTCTCTTGTATGTAAGCTTATCACAATTGTTTCTTTTTCCTAGTAAGTGTATTTGATTATTTTATGGACTAAATGTTCATGGAGGATTTGGATCACAGAAAGGTTACAATGGGTACTGCGGGGGATTATTGGGGGGGGGTGTCTGGGGGGTGTTTCGTGGGGATTGGTTCATCCGAATATACATGAAAGATATACAAAATCATTCAAAGGAATGGGTCACGATGGGTGGATAATCACACAATAAATGAGGAAATCTGAATTCCTAGCCTGGAGAGCTCTGCCACAGTCTCCAAGGGAGCAGCAATAGTCCTCTGAGTGTAGGGACAGTGCCTGTCAAAATAAGATGACCCACTGATGGTTTTTTTGTTTGTTTGTTTGTTTTTATTAATGACTACCCTTGTGAGTCTTTGCTCTTGTAAATGAGACTTAGCCTGCAGTTGTGGGGTGCCTAAGGATTGCCACCTGAGAGCCTCCTTGTTGCTCAAATGTGGCCTCTCTCTAAGCCAAGCTCAGCATATGATTGCATTACCTTCCCCCCGACGTGGGACATGACTCCCGGGGATGAGCCTCCCTGGCAACGAGGGATTAATACCAAGTGCCAACTGGCAACACAACTGGAAAAAGACCTTGAATAAAAGGGGGAAACGGTAAAGACAAATGAGTTCAAGTGGCTAAGAGACTTCAAAGAGAGTCGGGCGGTCATCCCAGAGGTAACTCTTACGCACACCTCAGTAGGAGCTCTTAGAACATCTAAGTGCCTATCACCCCACTCAGTGGGGTTCCTGAGAGCTCCGGAGACACCCTGGTCCTATATAAGGGGGGATAGCCCCAGAGACTGACGCCTTATCAGTGGGTTCTATTTTGGAATCTGTGCTCCTGAGAATGACAGAATTAGACTCAAATAAGTCCTCCCTGCACATGGTTCACCAGTCCCTTCTATTCAAACCTATATGTGATGCTGGAGTTTTTAGGTATACTTCCAGAGACTGGAGCCTCCCGCCTACCTATGTGCCAGGTGTGCATGAAATCTAGGTGGAGCTGCAACTCCTACCCTACAGCTCAATGGACTCATCCAAGTCACCTGGTGAAGAGACAACGATGGGCAATGGACATCCCAGGGAATGGAGAGGGCCTGCTCTGCAGGCAGGATCATCCCACCCACCATATCCATGGGATATAAGCCCTCTCTCACTTGGAGTTGGAGTGGACATCACCATCCCAGTCCCCTCAGGATTGGGGGAAGAACTATGGACTAGAGTGGACTTGATGGTATTCTCTTGTTCACATATGGTGATTCTAGCAATGCAAGAAATTATAACAATGAGGTGAAGCCAGTGGCCTCTTGACACTTTTGGGGTAGGGAGGGGATGAGCAGTTGAAATGCAGTGGCTTCTTTGGGAGTTGGAGGTTGTCCTGAGTACTGTTGTGGCAACGGATGTAGGCCATTTTAAATCAGCCCACACCACTCAGAACTTAGTGGGAGAGAGTGTGGTCTACAGTTTGAACTGTGGTCTATGGTTGGTGGCAAGGCTCCAGGATGTGTAAGTTCATTGAGGGTGGTGGGCCACACTGTGGTAGATGTTTGTGTGGGATGTGGTGGGAGGTGTGGAAATTGGGCAACATGGGAATCCCAGTGGGTTCCGTGTAATATTTTGGGTAATCTAAGTACCTCTTAAAATATATGTATATGTATATATATAATTTTTGTAAGCAAATACACATATATGCACAAATATTTATATATCATTTTGCAAATATTTGTATGTATTGTGAGAATTTTTATTTTTACCCATAATAAAAAAATTAAAAAAATTAAAAAAAAAAAAAAAAATGAAGAACCCATCAGTGGTCAATCCTCCTTTGCCAGACGCTGCCCCTGCACTCAGGGGACTGTTGCTGCTCCCTTGGAGAATGTGGCAGAGCTCTCCAGGCTGGGAGTTCAGTATTCCCTCATTTATTGACTGATTGTCTACCCACCTTGTCCACGCTCCACCCTTTGATCACTTGAACAATTTTATATATCTTTCATGTTTATTCAGGTGAACTTCCTCCCATGAAACCCCCATCCCAGACACACACCACCAATGATCATCTACAGGCCCCATTGTATCCCTTCTGTGATCTAAACCTTCCTTGAAGATGAAGCCCCTGTAATAGCCAAATACAATTAATAGGAAAATGAAATAATAATGATATACTTAAATATAAGGGAGAAATTACTTGTAAACCCAGGAAAAAAAATCTTAAAATTAAATTAAATTAAGGGATTGGGACCTTCAAAAAATGGGAAAAAAACAAAAAAATAAAATAAAATAATAAAAACAAAAAAAAGTATTATTATTATTGTTTCCTTTTATCACTGCATATTGAGTGTCCAGTCTGTACCATCGAACCTTCCCCTCTCACTCCCGTGTCTCCCAAATTTTCATTTAATTTTCAAAGAAGTTTTAAGTCACAGCAAAGTCACACACAGAATGAATACTAGAGACTCTCATATAACCAACCTCCTCTCCCTTTCCTCTCCCCATATTAAAACTTTTTTATGTGGATGGTAGCATTGTTACAACTGTTACAAAGATAGTGAAACATAACTACTAACCATTGTCAATGGTATACAGTATAGTTTACAATTTAGACAGTACAGTTTAATAATTTTTGATGATATTTATCATGCCCTTATCCATTACTGTACGGTAATGGAAAACATTTCCTATGACCACTAAATGCCCCCTGTTTGATCTTTTCTGTTCCTTCCTCATCATCCCCCTGGAGCACATGACACTCCCCTCTCTTGATTCATTGGATAACAAGATTCATACTTACATGCAACAAGAGGTCTTGTCATGCTGATTATCCTCTCCTATTAGGATCCACCCTTGCACCTAAGAAACAGCCACCTGTCTGTTTCTGGGCGAATTGGTCCTCCCAAGGATGGATGTCGATCTCCTTCACACTCACCGATTGGGTCGTCACTCCACAACACAACACATTATGACAGGATGAACACTGGCACACTATCCAGAAGCCTATTCCAGATGCACCTCTTCCTGAATGCCCCGCAACCTACACCCTAATCCTGTGACACTATCTTGTCATATTGCCCTAAGAGCATTCCCACTCCTGCACTTTCAACAACATACCCACAAATCCCATGTTCACCTAGGCACCGTCCCATTTCTCCTCCCAGTATCCTTGGTATTCTAACCTGCCCTTCTTAATCTACAAACCTGTCAACCCTGCACCACCAAACCCAGTGATATCAAGACTCACCTGTCCTATCCTTCAATATGCAACTATACTTTATCACTTTACCATAGATTATGTCCATATGCGTGATGGCTCACAACCTTCTCTTCTCTTTCTTTCCCTTGTTAACCTATCTTTCAGACAATGGTTCTCAGAGACTGCTCACTTTCCTCAATTCAAATCTGTGAGGTCATATACTGTTCAGCCTTCAATGCCTGGCTTGCTTTACTCAACATAAGGTCTTCAAGATTCATCCATGTTATTCGGTGTATTAGCACTTTATTCCTTCTTACAGCTGAGTTATATTCCATTGTATGTATGTACCACATTTTGCTTATCCGTTCATCTGTTGATGGACACCTGGGCTGATTCCAACTCTTGGAAATTGTGAACAATGCTGCTATGAACATTGGTATGCATATATCTGTTCATGTCTTTGCTTTCAATTCTTCTGGGTATATACCCAGCAATGGAATCTCTGGATCATACGGAAGATCTATTATTAGTTTTCTGAGGAACCACCAAACTGTCTTCCACAGTGGCTGGCCCATTCCACAATCCCACCAGCAGTGGATGTAGGTTCCTATTCCTCCACATCCTCTCCAACACTTATACTCTGCTGTTTTTTTAATAGCTGCCATTCTGATGGGTGTAAGATGGTATCTCATTGTAGTTTTGATTTGCATTTCCCTAATAGCTAGCGATGTTGATCATTTTTTCATGTGCATAATAGCCATTTGTATTTCTTCCTTGGAGAAGTGTCTTTTCAGGTCACTTGCCCATTTTTTATATGGGTTGTTTGTCTTTTTATTTTTGAGGTGTATGATTTCTTTATATATGCAGGATATTAAGCTCCTATCAGATATATGGTTGCCAAATATTTTCTCCCATTGGGTAGGCTGCCTTTTTATTTTTTAAATAACATCCTTTGAGTTGCAGAAGTTTTTAATTCTGAGGAGATTCAATTTATCTATTTTTTTTCTCTTGGTGCTTGTGCTTTGGGTGTGAAGTTCATGAAACCATTTCCTATTACAAGGTCCTGTAGATGGTTCCCTACATTATCTTCCAAGGTTTTTATTGTCTTGTCTCTTATATTTAGATCTTTGATCCATCTTGAGTTGATTTTTGTATAATCTGTGAGATAGTATTATTCCTAGGTATTTGATTCTTTTAGTTAGTATTGTAAATGGCATTTTTTTTCTTGATTTCTTCCTCAGATTGTTTGTTATTGGTGTACAGAAATGCTACTGATTTTTGAGCATTGATATTATAGCCTGTGACATTATTGATGTCCTTTATAAGTTCTAGAAGCTTTGTTGTAGATTTCTCGGTGATTGCTATTTATAGGATCATGTTGTCTGCAAATGGTGAAATTTTTACTTCTTCCTTTCTGATTTGTATGCCTTTTATATCTTTTTCTTGCCTTGTTGCTTCAGAAGGTACTTCTAAGACAATGTTAAATAGGAGTGGTGATAGTGGTCATCCTTGTCTTTTTCCTGATCTCAGAGGGAAGGCTTTTATGATTCCACCATTGAAGATGATGTTACCTTGTGTTTTCATATATACCCTTTATCATGTTCAGAAAGTTTCCCTTTATTCCTATCTTTTGCAGTGTTTTTATCAAAAAAGAGTGCTCTATTTTGTCAAATGCTTTTTCTGCATCTATCGATATATTCATGTGATTTTTTCTTTCAATCTTTTTATGTGATGTATTACATTGATTGATTTTCTTACATTGAACTGTCCTTGCATACTCAGTATGAAACCCACTTGGTCATGGTGTGTAATTCTTTTGATATGTTGTTGAATGTGATTAGCAAGCATTTTGTTGAGTATTTTAGCATCTAGGTTCATTAGAGAGATTGATCTGTAATTTTCCTTTCTCGTGGTATCTTTGTTTGGCTTTGGTATTAGGATAATGTTGGCATCATAGGATGAATTAGGCAATGTTTCTTCTACTTCTATTTTTTGGAAGAGCTTAGGCAGGATTGGTGTTAGCTCTTTCCGGAATGTGTGGTAGAATTCACCTGTGAAGCCATCTGGCCCTGGGCTCTTCTGAGTTGTGAGGTTTATGATGACTGAATCTATTTATTTACTTTTAAGTGGACTGTTGGTTTCATCAGGTTCTTCTTTTGTCAGTGTAGGCTGCTTGTGAATTTCTAGGAATTTGTCCATTTCCTCTCATTTATCATTCTTGTTGGCATATAATTTTTTCTTTATTTCTGTGGGGTCAGTGGTGATATCCCCTTCCTCATTCCTTATTTTGTGTATTTGTGTTGCAGTTTGGCAGTTTGATGTAATTATGGATTCCAAAACTAGATATTGGATCATGCTTTTAAACTCTTCTGCTAATTTGGCCATGATCAAGTTATGATTAGGGCATTAACGGGGCCACATCAGTAGGGCATTGAGCCCCATTCCTTGGTGGGTGTTGTCTCAAGTATAAAAGACATTGCAAAGGACAGGTATGGAGAAGTTTTGATGTTGGTGAGGCAGGAGAGAAGGCACAGGGATAGAGATGAGCCATTCTTCTGATAGTCTACAGCTGACCTTGTGGAGGAAAGAGAGGATCTAAGCCTGAAGAGAAATGCAGCCCTGGTAAGAGAGGAACTCAAGAAGCCTGAACTCTGGAATACATCAGCAGCTGCCTTGCGCCAACTTGTAGCAACAGACTTTGGGGAGGGAAGAATCTTAGGCTTTATGGCCTGGTAACTGTAAGCTTTTACCCCAAATAAATACCCTTTATAAAGACCAATAGATTTCTGGTATTTGCATCAGCACCCCTTTGGTTGACTAATACAATTTGTATCTCTGCTCTCTCTTTTTCTTTTTTAGTCTGGCTAAGGGTTTGTCAATTTCACTGATCTTTTTGAAGAACCAGGTTTTGTTTTTTGTTTTTTTTTTTTTTTTTCCCCTAGTGCTTTCTTATTTCCTATTTCATTTAATTCTGTTCTAATCTTTGTTATATTCCATCCAGTTAAAAATAATGTTCTACTTCCTTTGGGGTTAGTTTGTTGTTGTTTTTCCAATTCCTCCAGGTGTGCAGTTAGGACTTCAATTTTAGCTCTTTCTTCTTTTTTAATATATTTATTTATGGCTTTGAATTTCCCTCTCAGTACCACTTTAGCTGCATCCCAGATGTTTTGATATGTTGTGTTGTCATTTTCATGCATTTCAAGGTGGTTACTGATTTCTTTGAGAGTTCCTCCTTTACTTACTCTTTGTCTAAAAGTGTGTTGTTTAACTTCCATATCTTTGTGCCTAATCTGGTTCTTGGGCACTTAGTGATTTCTAATTTCATTCCATCACCATGGTCAGAGAGAGTACTTTGTATAATCTCAACCTTTCTGAATTCATTGAGAGTTGTTCTGTGGCCTAGCATGTGGTCTATCTTGGAGTATGATCCATGTGCACTTGAGTAGAATTTATATCCCACTGTATTTGGGTGTAGCATTCTGTATATGTCTCTTAGGTCCAAGATGTCTAATTCAGCATTTTGTTTCTTTATTGACTCCCTGCCTATACTATTGACACTGCACAAATTAAATTTTCTATTTTTCTCTTTGCTTTGGAGAGAGACAGTTCTGTTTCTGACACTCACACTATGTGATATGCCAGTACTGAGAGCCCTTGGTCTGGCTGTGAGTTTAAATCCAAAAAGTAATTAAAGAAAAAGTAGCTCAAGCATTTAAGAAATTTATTTGATACACACTGAATATCTGAAAGCTGTATATGTACATTTGCGTGTTCTAATTTTGGGAAAGAAGAAAGCCTGGGTGGCAATTTTGCATTATGAAAAATTAGCACATCTGTAAGTTCTTATATTCTGCTGTCATTGACTGAATGCCCATAGTTCCAACCCTCATTCTTCCCTTAATGATTTTTTCAACGTTTCAGTGATGGATTGACTCGTTGTCCGCAATGAACATTGTTAGGAAATGTTGGTAGAGTCCTATCTAAAAGATTTATTAAATCATGTCTATGGGTGATCATTGAGTCAGGTTTCAGCTAACTAATCTAGTAGAGAATTAGTAACATTCAGGTTGCTTCTGCTAATATATGCAACCTAAAATATGTGCTAAGTGAGTCACTGTGATATATTCCATCCAGTTAAAAATAATGTTCTTTCCTCCTTTGTCTAGCCCACCAGTATCCCAATCATTTCTTATCATTGTCTTCTGCTTTCCCCTAACTCCTGTGAAACGGTCTATTTGGAGGTGATATATAGAAATGCAATTGATTTTTGTATTTTATATATATAATAAACTCTCAAAATATTTTTATATTTTTAAATTTTTTTCTATTGAGACAGTCCTATTATTTATGAATAAAGACAAATATCTGATTTCTTTTTATTACCTTATGGTACTATCTTGGCCCTCCGTTGTCAATTGTTTAAAAGAAACAACAAAAAGCAACCATACTTTATTGCAAATTTTTCACATCTTTTTATTAGAGAAGTTTTAGGTTTATAGAAAAATCATGCAGAAACACAGAATTCCCACATATGCCTTCAGCAGACAGCTTTTCCTATTAATAGTGTACATTGGTGTGTTACCTTTGTTATAACTGAAGAAAAAGTGTTATTATAATTACACTATAGATAACACTAGGTCTCACTCTTTGTGATGTACAATTCTGTTCATTTTAAATTTTTATTTGGTAAAAATTCCTGAGATTTTCATTTACATCTCTGTAAAGACTAATGAAATTGAGCAACTTCACATGTGCTTGTTAGTCACTTTCTATTGTTTTGGGGGTAATGTCTATGCTGGCTCTTTGACCATTTTTTAATAAGGATGTTTATCTTTTTACTGTTGGGATGAAAGGGTTCTTTATACATTGTGAATATTAGACCCTTACCAGGTATATGATTTGCAAATATTTTGTCCCATTCTGTATATTGACTATATTTTCTTGATAGTGTTCTTTGACAAAAAGTTTAATTTTGATGAAGCCCAGTTTATTTAATTAAAAAATTTGCATTTGTGTCATATCTAAGAATCTATTTCCAAATCCAAAGTCATTAAGTTTTAATCTCCATTATTTTCCCAAGAGTTTTACAATTATAACTCCTATTTTAAGACCTTTGGTCCATTTTAACTTAATTTTTGTATATGATGTGAGGTAGGGTTCCAATTCCTTCATTTTGCCTGAGAATATCCATTTGTGATAGCACCATTTATTGAAGAGATCATTCCTTCCCCATCAAATGGCCTTCCTTCCTTGTCAAACATCATTTGAATGTACATGCATGGGTTTAGTTCTAGACTCTCAATTCTAACCCATTGGTCAGAATTCTATGTCTATCCTTTTGCCAGTAACATTTTGTTTGGCCTTGAAAAACACTTTAAAATAGTGAAATGTGGATTCTCAGCTTTGTTCTTCTGTTTCAAGATTGTATTGGCTATTTGCTGTTCCTTACATTTCCATATACAATTTAAGATCATTTTTTCTATTTTTTCACAACTGCCATTGAGATTTTGGATGGGGATTCACTAAATACGAAGATCAATAGTGTTGCTTCTTAGCATTATGAAGTCTTTGAATCCATGACTTAAGTCTTCTTGAATTACTTTTAGCAATATTTTGTAGCTTTCACTATATACATCTTGTACCTCCTTGTCTAAATTTATTCCTAAGTATATAATTATTTTAATGCTTTTTTCAATGGAATTGTTTTAATAATTTCATTTTCAGATTGTTCATTGATAGTTTAAAGAAATAAATTGAATTTTGCCAATTGATGTTGTATCCTGCACTTCTGATGAATTATTACCTCTGATGTTTTCTGTGGATTCTTTGGGATTATCAATATATAAGATCACATCTATGAATGGAGATAATTTTGCTTTCTTTTCAGTTATTTATATCCTGAATAAGTTTGAAATTAGATGGTTTTAAACAGATACAATATCATTAGATTTTTTTATAAAAAATCACCATTGTAAAATCAATTTAAAAATTTTGTTTAATACAATCTTATCCAAATTTGAAAGTGGTATAGGTTTTTTAAACAATACCAGTAACAGTTGGGTCCTGCAAAAGATGTTTCAGTAAACAGTAGTTAATTTTTAAATATTGATGTTTTGTTACATGGTCATAATTTGTCAACTACAGCAATTCTTTAAAATGAAAACAGGGAAGCAGATGAGGCTCAAGGAATTGAGCTCCCATCTACCATATGGGAGGTCCCAGGTTCAGTTACTGGTGCCTCCTAAAAAAGATGTGTAAGACAGCAAGCTGAAGGCATGGGTTAGTGTGGTGAGATGAGGCAACAAGATGTCACAACAAGTGAAACAAGGAGGAAAAACATAATGAAAGACAGAACAAAGCAGGATGCAGAGGTGGTGCAAGTGATTAGGCACCTTCCTCCCACATGAGAAGCCACAGGTTCATTTCCCAGTGCCTCCTGAAAAAGGAAGATGAGCACACAACAAACAGAAACAGTGAGTGCAAACAAGGGGGGTGGGGAAAATAAATAAATGAATAAAAATGTTTTAAAAAATGAAAACAAGTTTAATTAATAAAATTTTAAAACATTGATGAGTTTGCTAACATTAAAACCAAGAAAGTAAAAATTACAATATAATTTGTTTTGGATATAAAGAATCTATTTAAACTTAAATTATTGTGAGATTTAAGATATATATCTTTCAATTTTTCATCTACTTTAGTGCTGTTAGGAAAAATAAACCATTTAAAAATTATTAAAAGTATGTATATAGTGATGCACATTTCCCTTTAGCCTCATGGTGCAAAATGTCTCAGTCAGACACTCATCATGTCCCCCATTTCATGTGACAAGCAGGTGCCATTATTATTTACATACATTTCACAACTGTATGTGTGTCTCCTTACTCTCTGAATCTATATCAGTATTTCTCCCAGAAACAACCCTAATATGCAACAAATATTGTAGCATGCTATGATTTTCAGCCATAAGACCTACAATAAATGAAAACTTTTACAAAATATTGTATGATAAATTTAAGAATTAAATGCACATAATCATTTCAGAAAATGAAAAGTTCTGTGTTTGCTATTAAAAATAAAAATGTCTAACGAGGCAAAATTGCCCTGTCAGTATCAGGTTTACAAACAGTAAGCTTTTACTCACTACTGACACCCCATGACCTCTGAGTTATCCCAAAGCCACGATTGCACCCTTGTGGGTTGCTGCTTGAGGAAGAAAGCACTTGTACTCACCATAGATGCAAAGCCAACTTCTGTGAAGTTGAACACCTAGGCATTTCATCCAGTATCTATGGGACCAGTTGGTCAGAAAAGGCTGGTTCAGATGTCCCTTCTCAACCAACCAGGTACAGCACAGTTATCTTTGAGATCACTATTTATTGGTGGCTTTTCTTCTTCTCCCCATCCTCTCCCTGGATAACTGAATTTCAGGGTTCAGATTATTTATGCCATATTTTTAGGAAATTCAAACAGAAATGGAGGCAACTATCTCCGGCCTTGAATGGAATGGAAAGAATGTACAAGCTCAATATACAAAAGTCAGTTTCTCCTCTGTATGCCAAAAATGAATAAATCATAATCTGAATTAAAAGTAAATAAATGCTGTTTTTTAAAATAGCAACAAAAATAAGAAACACGTAAGTGCAATATGTGTGCAGGAAACTATGGAATGCTGTTTAAAGAAACCAAAGAAAATCTAAATAAATTAAGAATTATTGCTTATTCACAATGGGAAGACTCAAAATTGTTAAGATATCAGTTTCTGCCAACTTGGTCTATAGATTCAATCCCATTCCAACATAAATCTCAGCAAGCAATTTTGTAGAAAAGAAAAATCTGTTTCTAAACATAGAAGAGCCTACAAAACTCTGATGAAGAACAAAGTTGAAGAACTCATAATTCCTGATTCAAGACTTGTAGTAAACCTACATAATCAGGACAGCATGATAAGAGTGAAAGTATAGGCACAAAAATAAATGGAAGAGAATAGAGAGTTCAAAAATAGACCTATGCATATATAGTCAAGTGGTCTTTGCCAAAGGAGCAAAGGCAAACTAATTTAAGAAGGATGTCTTTTCAACAAATGGTGATGGACCATTTGAACATCTATAGAAAAAAATGAACACAGACACAAACTTAACTCACTACAAAAGCACTACATTGAAAACAATTTAAGACAAATGTAAATTTCAAAACTATAAAAATTCTTAAATAAAATAAAGGAAAAATCTATGTGACTTTGGGTTTGGTGATAACTTCTTATAAAACACAAATATCATAATTCACGAAAGAAATTGATAAGGTGGATTTTATTAACATTAAAATTTTATTCACTGAAAAGATTTATTAATACAATGAAATACAAAACACATGCTTGGATAAATATTTGCAAAATACATATCTAAAAAAGACCTTGTTTCTAAATATGTAAAAAATAATCTTAAAAATGTACAAGAAGAAATCAGCTCAATTAAAAGATAGTGATGATAACACGACATGTCACTGGTAGTTTATATAATTGGATTGCACACTTAAAATGGTTAAAGTGGACCTTTTGTTTTATATTACTACTATAAAATTTTCAATAAAGTCTAAAATTTTCAATAGAACCAAGTTAAAAGAAAATATACAAGTAGATCATAGGTAAACACAAAGGTGCTCAACATCACTTATCATTGTGGAAAATTAAATTAAACCCAAATGAGGTACTACTATATACCTATTCAAATGGCTAAAATACAAAAAAGAGAAAATATGACTGATTATGCCACAGGACAAAAGGAACTCTCATTCAATGCTGGTAGGAAAACAAGAAGGTACAGCCACTTTGGTGGATAGTCTAACATTTCTTTCAAAGCTAAATATGTTATCACCATACAATCCAGTTACCACACTCCTATTTTGCCAACCAGTTTGAAAAATTGTTCACACAAAAAATAGCACTCAATTATTTAAAGAAACTTTACTTATAATGGTGAAAAATTTGAAGGAGTCATGGCATAATTCAATAGTGAAAAAGATAACCAAACTGTGGTACATCGATGCATTAGGATATTATTCAGTGATGAAAAGGAATGAACTGGTAAGTCATGCAAATGTATGAAAAAGCTTAAATGCATAGTACCAAGTGAAAGAAGCCATTCAGAAAATTCAAAATACTGATGGTTCCAACAATATGACATTCAAGAAAGGCAAATTTTAGAGACTATAAAAGCATACTTCATTTTATTGCACTTTGTGTTTTTAAAAAATTGAACTTATGTGGCAAGCCTTCTTCAAACAAGTCTATCGGTCCCAGTTTTTCAACAGAATATGCTTGCTTCATGTCTCTGCGTCACATTTTGAAAATTCTTTCAATATTTCAAAACTTTTCATTATTATTTTATCTTTTATGATGATCTGTTATCTTTGATGTTACGACTTTAAATATTTTAGGGCTCCATGAACTGTGCCAATATAAGATAGTGAACTTAATTGATAAATGTTGTTTGTGTTCTGACTACTCCAACTGGCCTTTCCCATATCTCTTGCTCCATATTCCTGGAAACACAACAATACTGAAATTAGGTCAGTTAATAATCTTATTTTGGCTGCTAAGTGTTCAAGTGAAAGGAAAAGTTGTGTGTCTTAATTTAAATCAAAAGCAAGAAAGATTGAGAGTGGATGTGACTCTAGTGGTTGAGCAAATGCTTCCTACTGGGAGGTCCTGGGTTTGATCCCAGTGCCTCCTAAAAATAAAAATAAAAATAAAACAACAAGCAAACAAACTGAAAAGTCAACTCAGTGGTTGAGTGCCAGCTTCCTAAATACCAGGACTGGTATTTAATTCCTGGCCCTGGTACTTGAAAAAAAAAAAAAAAAAGCTAAAAAGATTAAGTTTAGTGAGGAAAGCATGTTGAGAACTGAAATAAGCCAAGAAATAGGCCTCTTGTGCCAAACAGTTAGCCAAGTTGTAAATGCAAAGGAAATTTCCTCAAATAAATTAAAAGTGCTACTTCAGAGGACACACAAATGATAAGAAAGTGAAACAGTTTTATTTCTGATATGGAGAAAATTTTAGGGGTTTGAATAGAAAGTCAAACCAGCCACAATATCCCCCTAAGCCAAACATTGTCCAGAGCAAGGCCGTAATTCTTTTAAACTCATTGAAGACTGAGAGAGGTGAGGAGGCTGCAGAAGAAAACTTTGAAACTAGCAGAGGTTTGTGCATGAGGTTTAAGGAAAGAAGTTGTTTCCATAACATAAAAGTGTAAGGAGAAGCAAAAAATGCTGATGTAGAAGCTGCACCAAGTTATCCAGAAGATCTAACGTAATTGATGAAGGTGTGTACACTAAACAACCAATTTTCAATATATATAAAGCAGCCTTGTATTTGGAAGAATATGCCATCTACGATTTTCATAGTTGTCAGTGAGCAATATTTTGAAAGGAATCATTTCTGAGCAGTAGATCTCAACAGAGGGCTTAAAACATTCAGTAAACTGTGTTGTAAGCAGATGCTATCTCATCTAGGATTTTTTGTTCCATTTATAAAACACAAGCAGAGTAGATTTAGCATAATTCTTAAGGGCCCTAAGATTTTCAGAATGATGAATGAGCCGTAGCTTTAAGTCACCAAGCTGCATTAGTCCCTAACAAGAGAGTCAGTTTAACTTTTGAAGCATTAAAGCCAGGCAGTGACTTCTCCTCTCTAACTGTAAAAGACCTAGTGGGAGTGGATAGCCTCTTGTTGTGGAGCCCATGTTGGGTACCTGTGGTAAAGGACTGTGCATGTAGTAACCAGATAAAGAAGAAGGCTACTTCTTCTTGTAAGAGAAAATGGGCTTCTCTGTTCAGAGGTGTAATTATATCAGATTCAGTCTGGAGAGGATATTTTACTCAACATCTTGGATTATTCCCTTGGACAAAGTTGAAATTCATCAGAGAAGAGGGGAAGATGTGTGTCTTAGGAGAATTTCACTCTGTTTTGTTCAGTTTCTCCTCTGCCAGGCAATGGCCCTTGATCATTTCATTCCCTGTTTTTAGTTCAATACCTTTGGTCTTTGTTTCTTGCTATTCAATGAGAAGTAGAAATTCTCTTTCAGAAGCAGAGGAATGGCCACTCAGGACTTTCTTCCACTCAAGGGTGTTTATCCCTGACATAGGATACTGCAGTGAAATATTGTCCTGATGAATCCTTGATCTCTGTAGAGGTTCAGCTCCTCAAGGCAGCCAATTCCACTCATGTTACCAGGACATCACAGTTGTGCCAGCAGCCACAAGTGGACCTGAACATGAAGGCAGGAACATAAGGTGCATTGGAGGGGGGCTGAGATGGATGGATAAGGCCAGTGTGGGGAGGAAGCCTGAGACAGGAGTCCATGCCTGAGATACTGGAAACTGAACATAGGAGAAGATTTCTCAGCAGACTCAACTTTGATGAAAGTAGTGAAAAACAGAAGGATCAGGATCCCAGGAACCTCCTCTCCATCTCTAGGCTACTCTGCCCAGTATCAGGCTCAGTCCAATATCAGGTCCTGGGCCCTGGAATTCTACCCCCACCTATCATCTGACCAACCAATCCCAATTTGATGTTCTGGAAGCAACACAATGGGACATCTGTGACATCATCCTCATCCCTCATTTTCTTTGGAGATACCATAGAACTGTTTAATACAACTGCCTAACCTAGAGCCACTTTTTCCATAAACTACAGTCCTTGTCAACTCCCACATCCATCACCATCCATTCATCATTTCAAGAACTTCTGTAGATTCAGGAAGTGTCGCACATTCACAGAGAAATGCTTGGAAGTCAAAGAAAATGACTTGCCACAATCGTCACACTAGCTAGAAGAGAGGACCGTTCTCAAAACAGGTATGCAAGGCTGTACAAACTCCTGGATATTGCTTCTTCCCCGAGATTCAGGGTGAAGCCAATGGGTGCATTGGTCCAGCAGTCCAGGGCTTGGTAAGAAACAGATGGTTCACAAAACTTGACAATTGTTTAAAAGTATTTAATAAAGCACAGTTTACAATTTTCATTACCTGCAATAGCATAGAAGCAAATGCCCAACTTTACTACCCCTTTGTTTCATCTCTTCTCTGTTGGTACTCTGTTCACCAGAGGTTCAATCCAAGGGCACATGGTTCCAGGACACTTGATTAATCATTTTTCCACCCCTTCTGGAATGTTGAGGTCAGTCTATTGCCTTTCCTCCTACCTAACACACCAAATATTTTTCCTGAAAATCTGTTCCCTGGTCTAATTTCTGTAGTAATTTTATTTGTTTCGGTTACAATTGGAGCAGGATAAAATTATGACTAACAAATGAGATACCTTACTGCCATTGTACCCCATATTTCCTTGTGATCTTTCATTTCATTGATCCAGTGGCCTTTGCTGCTTGTTAGTGGATGGTATTAATATATGGGAAGATACTAAATTATAATCTGAACAAAGGAAATAGTCTCAGCTTTTGTGTTCTTTAGGAAACTTAAAAAAATCTTATCCTGGAGACTGTGGAGACTGGACTTGCAAGTCCTTTATTTACACATGTGGGTTGTCTCAGAATAAAAACAAGGCCTTGGAAACACCAGAGCATTTGGTATAAGCCATACATCAAAAAGTGAATAAGTGAAGACCTGGGCACCCTGCCCAGTAGATGAACAATAAACATAGCCCATGTTGGGAAGTGGGATTTTCAAGGGTAATATGACTGGCTTTCAGGTACCAGTGAACCCCTAGCCACCCAATGTCTGATTTCTTCCAAGGGCAACATGAGGGGCAAAGGTAATACATGTTGGAACCCAGAAATAGGTCTTCACAAAGACAGTAAGTTATATAGAGAAATTCTACCACCCATGGTGTAGCAACAAAGAAAAAGGATAACATAGAATGTGTAAGTTGACCAAATCTCCTATATTTACCTTGCTTCCAAAGTATCAGAAAACCCTTATATCCCCACAGGACCAACGCAAATAATTGAAAAATGGCTACTGTGTCTGAAGCAGCTTAGTGGTTAGGACTAGAATGCTCAGCTATCTCATAGGCCTGTTAACCAAAGTCCATTGTGAGGCCATGGAATTTGGAGGTGAATGAAGCAGAATGAGTCACATCACCAAAGCTCAGACTGGCAATGGTAATCTCTGTGAATACTGGTGGAGAAAATGATTTCCAGAGATGAGATGCACCATGTCCCATTGCACAAGGTCTTAATGCTCCATAAGCTCCCAAGAACTTAGATGGATAGTAACAACTTTAAAAACATGAAATTTCATCAAATGGTACTTGGTTGTATCATGGAATCCAAGGATCAATTGAGAGTCAAGTTTCAGGGAGGAAAGATCACAGGGCTGGTCCAAGGACTTCAGTAGCAGGAGTTTCTAGAAACTTTGTCTTGAGAGAATGTGATCCATCCACCAGTGACAACTAATCTTAATG
>JAKSZT010025713.1:1631374-1642910 GCA_026826555.1 Tolypeutes matacus | reverse complement strand
TATATATATATATATATATATATATATATATATATATATATATATATGTGTGTGTGTGTGTGTGTGTTTGGGACCTGGGTATTGGGTTATAGGGACTGGGCAGGATGGGAGGGTGAGGAGATTCGGGGCATCAGCTCAGTCTGGCTACTTCCTGTTGTCAAGGGGTGCAGAAAAGTTTCTTTCCATCCTGTCCAGTGGGCTGTGGTTTCAGGTCCCACAGGGGTTGATATTGATTGTCACGTATCAGGAAGATGCCATCCATGTATTCCTGGGTCATAGATTTTATGATTTGATGTATGAATTGGGAGAGGATCTGTAAGAGATAAGGGCAAAAAAGAAGCAGTAGCAATAACAACAGTAATGGTTTTATAACAGGTAAGAGGGTTGATCTTAAGTGTGAAGAAAAATAGGAAAGGAATGAGTCTATTCAAGATTGATTCTTATAGTTATTATCTTGAGCTCCTTCCTGCTGTTGAGGGCTGGCACAGGGTTTCATTGAATTATTTCAGTGGTGTTTTAGGTGTTAATGGCTGGTATTGAATTAAGAGTAGGTTGTTAATGGCTGGTATTGCATTAAGAGTAGGTTGTTCATGTGATTCTGGGTGCTCTTCCAGACTGTAGTTTGAATGAACTGTGTTATAGCTTAGAGAATGTATGGTTTTGCTGATATTAAAAGAAGGAAGGTTATTATTGGGGTGAGGATGGGAATTAACCATGAGATTCAGGGTTAAGATAAAGAGGAAAGCCAATCAGACATAGGATCAGTAGCTAGGTTATTAATATAACTTATTTGATGGGTCATATACTATGAGGTTTGAGTGACATTAAAACTTAGTTGGAAAAAAAAACAGTTGAGGTATAAGAAGAGTTTACATAAACATACATAGAGTTTTAGTGGGAATAGGAGACTTCAGATTATTAACTGTGGTTTCATAACAATGTTTGGGTGATTTTTATTTTTCATGGACTTAAGATTCCTGTCCAGTAAGGCTGTACAGTATGGCTAAAATGACTTAATTTTTTCCAGTTTGTATAGTTTGAGGTTTAGGCAGCAACAAATTTTTATTACTTTTCATTTTGGGCTGTAGGGTGACTGGCATTTATATAGGATACTTACATTTTTAGGTAGCAAATAGTAATTGGATGGTTACAAGAGTTTCGTTGCAGTGTTTGAAGTAGTGAAAACATACCTTGTTCCTTTTGAAAAGAGGAAGGAACTGATGTTCAGTTGTTAGAGTGAGCATGTAGAATATTTATGTGTGATGTCCATGATCCATTGCTAAGCAACAGGTAGGTGGTAGTGCTGTTACAGGTTTCAGTAGTTATCATGTCCATTTTTCTTGTGGAGCCACTCTGCTCTTTTTCAGGTTTCAGTGGTATGGCTCTGGATCTTCACAAGGGTATTTGCTTTAACAGCCCCAAGAGGGGTGTTAGAAGAGTGGGCAGAGATATGATAAACAGTTACTTGTTACTGTTGGCAGGCATTTCAGATGTTTTTCCACAGATTTCTTCTGTGCAGAGGGTGATTCATGACAGTTCATTGTTCTTGTTTTTTTTTTTTTTTTTTGTATCTGCAATCCACCTTTGGATAGAGGTGGCAGTTTTCAGATTGACTGGACACTAATGGGTTAAGCCTTTTACTTCCAGCAGGGAATAATATGCTACATACAGTTGTTTTTATTAAGGAGCTATATTGTAATTTGGTCCGTTTTACAATTGTGATTACAACTCAAAGGGTATTTGTTTAGAATGTTGCCTCTGCCACAAGCTTAAAGCTAATGTTGATGCTGGCTACATTTAATTTACAACATGAATTAGAGTTTATCCCTTACTGCTTAAGCTTGTTCCAATGCCTTCTCTGATTTTTTTTTTTTTTAAAGCAGCCTGCTGGAGTTTTCTTATTCCCATGAACAACTTTTCCTGATTAACACATATAATGGTTTTAATATTTCCGCTAAATGAGGGATGAAGGCTTTTTACTATTGCAACAATATTATAAGCTATTAATGTGAGAAAACATTGTACTTTATCAATTTCAGCACAAGGTAATAATTTTTGTTTTATCCACCTAAATAACATTTAAGAATTTGACAGAGCAGCTTGGACTTAATAGCTTGTCCTAATTGTTTGCCCATTTCAGGTTTTTAAGATAAGATACTATTGTTTTTGATATTTCTTCTGATTCTGTAAAAATAATTATTGATTAACATAATATTATTAATATATCAAAATAGAGTTACAGCAGGTTTTTCATGCAGCCAGATTTTTGTCACCAGGCCAGGATAGGCATTTGGGTTATGCACACGGCCTTGGGAAAGCACTGCAAAATCTACCATTGGCTTTTTCACATGAAGGTGAATGCAAGCTGGCTTGATTTGCCTAAGGAGTTACTAGAGAAAGCTTTAGCAAGTTTTAAAACAAAGTGATAGTGACATTACTAGATATTAATTTTTGTAATAAACTAACAATATTTAGGGTTGCTGCATACGGCAGTGGTGTTATTTTAATTTATGATAGCTTACTGCTATATATCACCTCGTGGCAGCTTTCAATGTGAATTGGACAAGTATGAGTTAAAGCATCTGACCTGTGGCAGTTTTCAGTGTGAATCAGATGTGTATGAGTTAAAGCAGTTGCTTTTTGATTTCTAGGTAGAGAGGTTGTTTTTATGATACATAACATTTTTAATAATAATTAAAATCACAATTAACAACATTATATTTTTGTCTAATATTATGTTGGAACATTGTTAAATTTTCACAAATTTTATACATTCTTTAAGTATTTATATGAACTTTTTATTTATAAAACTTTGATTAACAGAGGGTTAAAGATTCCCTTTTAACTCTATAGCACTTTCTAAACACTCTTCATTCAAATTAAAACATATTAAATGAACCCATCTATTTTATTATTTCACTTTTTTAAGGTGAAAGAACAAATCTTTTGAAATAATTTAAAATAAAAGATATTTTTCAGGATTTGACTTTGAGAAAGTAAAATGTTAAAGGCTGTTAGGTTTGAACTTTATGTCCCTTTAAAAGTGATAAGATTTGTCTTTTCTTAAGCAGCCAAGGAAACGATAAGGTTAAAGTATAAGAAGCTATTTTGATAAAAGAGACTTTTTGTACACTTATTAGTTAGGAGAAAAACTCTGTGAATTTTTGCTAAAACAGACCAACAATTTAAGAAACTTTGTTACTTTGACAGAGAAAGAACAAAATTTTAACTTTGTATGGGTATACTATTTGATACTATAGTTTTTAAAACTTTATAGATAGACACAAATCTTTTTTAAAAACAATTTATTGAAGTATATCATTCATAAACTATGTGTTCAGTAAATATGATCTTACAAAATAAACATGCATAACATCATACAGGGCTCCTACACATCACCTCCCCACAAACATCCTGCATTGTTGCGAAACATTTATTAACAAATCATGAAAGAGCATCGTCAAAGTATTACTACAAACCAGTTTGAATTTTCCTTCCCTATACATTTTTAAGGATTTATTTATTTATTTATTTACTTTTATCCATTTTTACCCCACACACACATTTTTGCTATTTCTCTTTCCATTCATTGGGCAACTCTTTGTGTACATTTCCTGCCCTCTCTTCTCATCCTTCTCCTCCTGTTTTCACTGGGATTTGATCCTTGGAACCTCCAGTGTGGGAGAGAGGCATCCGGCTACTGACTGCACCACCTTTGTTCTTGGTTTTTCAGTGCATCTCATCTTGGTTCTCCCTTGTGTCACTCTCCTGGTACATCTTGCTGCATGACTTGTGGGACCTTGCAGTGCACCCACACATGGGGCTTGGCAGCTCACCTATGGATGTGGCCTGGCAGCTCACCCACTCACAGAGCCTGGAGGCTCACCCACAGATGGGGCCTGATCACTCACCCACTTGCATGGCCTGGTGGCTCACCCACTTGCAGGACCTGGAGGCTCACACACAGATGGGGCCTGACAGCTCACCTACTCACAGGGCCTGGCAGCACACCCACACATGGGTCCTGGTGGCCCACATGCTTTCTATATTTTTCTTTTTTTATTTTTACTGGGAGGTCCCAGGGGTTTAACCCAGGTCCCTCCGTATGGGAGATGGATGCCCAAAAACCTGAGCCACATTCGTCCCCCTGCTGTATTTCTTAAGGTTGACCAAAGATACCCAAAGTTACAGTCTTTTCCCATACAAGATGGTCATATAATAAATCAGGCTTAGTTTATTATCAGCATTCTAAAAACCAGACTCGGGAGAAAAACTAGGTCTGGGGACACATGCATGGTTTCTAATATAGCAAACATTTAGCCTACTCTGATTATCACAAAACCAGGACAACGAGAATATTTGTATCATCATATCTTTTTTATTTCATCTCTTATCCTCTTATCATATAATTTGTATTAACTTTGTTATAGTATTTAAGATACAGTATATCTTAGGATAAGAGTGAACATCATCCAAGGACTTGAATCTTCTTCTGAGAAAAGGGTTGGTGTGTTTTCAGTTGTATGCAGTACAGATCTATCATGTTACCTGAGGTTCTGCTTTGGAGATGGGTGTGGGGGCCTGCATGGCTCCTGGGTACATTTAATTGTGTGTTGCCAGTTCTACAAGGTCTGGGAGGTTGAAGTCAGAGGTTGGGTCTGACTGGGTAACTGATGCTCTTTTGCCTTGAGAAGCTTGGACACAGTCAGTCTTTCAGTGGATTTCTTGCTTGCACAGTGGGCACAGCCTCAGTGGAGGTTGTGGGTTTGGGTACTGCGTGGCCCAGTGTCCAAGCCTTTTGCATTTGAAACATGGCTTTGGTGGGGTTCTTTGTGCTTGCATGGAGTTGAGTGTTTGTTGAGACCTCTGGAGGGTGGAGGATTTACAGCTAGGTTTTTTTTGGGGGGGGGACTGTCATGGCTCTGAAAGGGCTGTTGGCAGCATTTTGTTGGTTTAGGGTATTTGCAAGGGTTTGAACTGCAAGCCAAATACATTTTTCTTTCTTCTGGAAATAAACATTTGGAAAGAATGGTATAGGGGTTTTCAGAGAAAGATCCTACTGGTCCTCTATGTGGCGTAATTCTGGGAGTGAGAAAGGAATGTGTACTCTAACTATTCCTTCAACTCCTGCTACTTTCTGGAAGGGTAAGAGATGAGTGGGCATCTGTGTGGAGTTAGGAGCTTGCATGCTGACAGAGGTGGAGGTCTGCAGTGCAGAAGGAGGGGGAGGTAGTCTCTGTGAGTAAGAGGAGGGGAGAAGGGAGGGTTAGAAGGCAGTGGTGATGAAGAGAGGCAGAAAGAAGGGGAGGAGGGTGATTTTGGAGATAACACCAGAGGATTATATGGAGGAGGTACAGGGAGGCATGGTCTGAGGAATCAAAGTCAGAGTGTTCAGAAGTTATAAGGGTGGGGGGGGAGTGTTGAGGAGGACAGTTTCTGAGGAGGTTTCTGGTGCAAAAGAAGAATTTGGTAGGAAAAGCAGGATTGGCAGAGGGAAGGAAGGAAGGAAGAGGAATGCCTGAATGTAAGGGATCTCTGACTATCTGCCATTGCACTGGATAAAGTTCTCTAAGTCTCAGAGAACTTGGAAATTGAAAGTGCCATTCTCCAGCCATTGACTTTCATTGTACAATTTGTATTGTGACCACACAGAGGTCGAATAGAAAAAGAGCCTTTTAGGTCTGATGTCTCCTTCCAGGTACAGAAGTTTAAGGTTATTAAGGAGACAACCCAGAGGCATGGTTTTTGGAGGGGTGAAATTGAATTCCCCTTTTTAGGTGGCTTGGGTGAAACTAAGGATCTCTAGGACAGGGGAAATTCTGAGTGAGACAGGCATCCCTGAATCAGTCAGAAATCTCAAAGCAAACGGGAAACCACACTTGGAGACAAACATCTCTGGAGCCAAAGTGTATCTTCCCACAAGGACACAGACCTACCTCCTGCTGTGGCCCTCAGGGACAGTGAGGATCACTGACCTAGTGCTAGGATTTTTTTAGTGGGTTGTCCTGGACTATGGTAAAAGGAAAGAAAGAGAGAGCAGGATCCTGTGGTGGAGAAATCCTTAATTCACCCAGCTGAAATTCAATGTCCACTGTTGGATGGGTGTTTGGCTGTGGAAGGGAGGAGATTCCTCACCAATAAATCAGTCTCAACGTGACCCCAGTCCTGGGTTTTTGGCACCAAATGTTGGGAAAAATGGCACTCACTGGGACATGGAGACTGATGATTGCAGGCAGAAAGTTTATTGGGAAGCTCTCCCAACAGAGGGGGTCAGAAGAATAGACTTCAGCATGCTCCTGGAAAGGAGAGATTTGAATTTATGCAGTACATTCTTAGGCAGGGAAATGATAGTCAGTGGGAGGGGGTCAAGGGTATGAGTAAGGTGCAGGGGCCAATAAGAAGCTGAAGAGGTGAAAATTTTCCCGGTACATCTACAGGACAATTAGCTAAGGTGTTATGTGTTCTTGGAGTGCTGGAGGAGCAGGTGGTGCTTTTATGTGGAGGGAATGAAGCTCTCTATCTCACTTTACTCCCATTTCCACGTGGTCTCTTTGTTCAACCTTTGGGGAAGTGCCATGCTTTCAGACACATAGCCTTAATGGGGGGCTTGTCCTTCCTCAATGCATGTCAGGGGGAATTGAATCACAGCTTGTTAATTATTGCAAACCTAGGAAACATCTAACGATAGTTTTTAATAAATATTTGTCTTAGAGAAATTGTAGGTTTATAGAAGTATTATGCATAAAATACATAAAACAGAATTCTCACAAGCCACCATATATTTTTTTGAAGTATTGGGGCCAGATATTGAATTAGGGACCTCATATGTAAGAAGCTGGTGCTCAACCACTGAGCAACATTGTCTCGATTTGTTTTTTTAGTTTGTTTGTTTGCTTGTTGTTTTTTTGTTTTGTTTTTTAAGGAGGCACCAGAAACTGAATCTGGGAACTCCCATGTGGGAAGCAGGTGCTCAACCACTTGAGCGACATCCATTCCACACCCTATTATTAACATCTAGTGTTAGTGCTGTACATTTGCTAAATTTTAATGAAAGAACACTAATAATTGTACTGTTAACCATAGTTGATTGTTTAAAATAGAGTTCATTGTGTTGTACCATCCTATGGTTTTACTTTTAATTTTTAGTCTATTAACATATATATAACCTAAAATTTCCTTTCAGTCATGTTCACATATATCATGCAGTGCTGTTAATTACATTCACAATGTTGTGCTACATTCACCACCATTCATTATCAAAATTTTACAATCAAACTCAAAAGAAATTCTCTAAAATGTAAGCATTAACTCCTCATTTCTTACACCACCCCAGTCCCTGGTATCCTATATTCTAGAGTCTGACTTATGAGTTTACTTATTCTAATCATTTCAAATAAATGACATCATGCAATGTTTGTCCTTTTGTGTATGGCTTATTTCACTGAACATCATGTCTTCAAGGTTCATACACGTTTCATAAATCAGAACTTCATTTTTTTAAAATGCTAAACAATATTTCATTGTATGTATATACCATGGTTTTGTTTATCCATTTATCAGTGTTGGACACTTGAGTTGCTTCCCTCTTTTCCCAGTTGTGAATAATATTGCTATGAGCAAGTGTGCATATATCTTTTCAAGTCTATGCTTTGAAATCTTTTTATACCACAGTTTTTAATCCATTCATCTGTTGATGGACATTTGGTTTGTTTCCAACTTTTGGCTATTACCACTAATGCTGCTATAAACACTTGTGGTCAAGCTTTTTTGGGAGCCCATATTTTCATTTATTTGTATATCTACCTAGGACTGGAATTTCTGGATCCTATAGTTTTTCTATTTAATCATTAAAGGAATGACCAGACTGTATTTCCTCATGTCCACATCATTCCCAGCAGAAGTGAATAAGTGTTCTCATTTTTCCACATCCTAAAATATTTTTGCATATCTGCGTTTTATTTTATCCATTGTAGTGTCTGTAGCGTAGTATTGCATTATGTTTTAAAAGAAATTTTAATGCAGAAGTTGTAGGTTTACCAAAAATTCATGTAAAAAAATATATCATTCCCATATAACCCCTATCATTAACACTTCACATTAATGTGGTTCCTTTGTTTGAACTGATGGAAGAATATTTAAATTGTAGTATTAACTGTAGTCCATAGTTTACATTGGGGTGTATTTTTCCCTATATATCACCTAATTATTAAAACCTTGAATTAGTGTGGTGCATTTGTCATTTTCATAAAAGAACATTTTTATAATTGTACTATTAACTCTTCACCACTATTTTGCTGAATTCACTTATTAGCTCAAGTAGATTTTATTTCTTTTCCTTGCCAAACCTCTCTGGCTAGAATTTTTCTAGTGTAGTGTTGAATAACAGTGGTGAAAATGGACATTTTTGTCTTGTTCCAGATTTTAGAGGGAAAGCTTTCTGACTTTAACCCTTGACTATGACTAACTTTCCTTCTATTCCTATTTTTCTAAGTGTTTTCATCAAGAATGGTGGATTTTGTCAAATGTGTTTTCTGCATCAATTGAGATGATCATGTGGTTCTTCCCTTCATTTCATTAATGTGGTTTATCACACTGATTTTCTTCTGTTTAAACACCTTTGCAAACCAGGGATAAAACTCACTTTATTGTGGTGTATAATTCTCTTAATGTGCTGTTGGATTCAATTTGCAGTATTTTGGTGAGATTTTTGTATCTATAGTCAAAAGAGAAATTAGTCTATAATTTACTTTTCTTGTATTTTTAACTGGCTGTAATATTAGGGTGATGTTGACCTCTGTTACATAGTGTTCCCTCTGTTCAATGTTTTGGAAGTGTATGAGAAGGATTGGTATTACTTCTTGTAATGATCGGTAGAATCCAGCTGTGAAGCCATCTGGTTCTGGAATTTTCCTGTTAGGAGGTTTTGATAACTGATTTGATGTTTGTGGTTTTCCTTTTTTTTTTTTTTTTTTTTTTGTAATTGGTCTGTTGAGATCTTTTATTTCTTCTAGAATCAGTGATATTTGTTTGCATGTTTCTGGGACTTTGTCCCTTTCATCTGGATTGTCTAATTTGTTGGCTTACAGTTATTCACAGAATCCTTTTATGATTTTTTTCATTTCTGTGGGCCATGAGTAATGCTCCTCCTCTCACTTCTGGTTTTATTTATTTGAATCTTCTCTCTCTTTTTCTCTGTCAGTGTAGCTAAGGGTTTGACAATTTTATTGATTTTTTCAAAAAAACCAACTTTTGGCTTTGTTAATGCTATCTCTTTTTAATTCTCAAGTTCATTGATTTTTGGCCTAATCTTTGTTATTTCTTTTGTTATGTTTCCTATGGGTTTAGTTTATTCTTATTTCCTCATTTTCTAGTTTTGAGATTAGGCCTCTGGTTTGAAACTAGTCTTTTTCTATAATATAAGTATTTAGGGCTCTAAATTTCCGTCTCAGAACTGTCTTCACTGCATCCCATAAGTTTTGATATTTTGTGTTCTCATTTTCATTTGTCTCATATTTACTGATTTCTGTTGCAATTTATTCTTTGACCCAATGAGTAAGAGTGAATTATTTAAATTCCATATATTTGTGGATTTCCAGTTTTCTGCCAGTTATAGATGAATGTTTTATTGGAAACTGAAGGAAAGAGGGTCCTTGTTTTAAAGTTGCAGAGAACTTGGCAAAATTGACTTCTGATATAAGATGGGAGGCAGAATTTGAAATTTATGAGCTTGGGCATTTTGCTGATGAGATTAACAAGCTAAATGTGGGAAATGCTCCCTGGCTTCTCGAAGTTTATAGCAAAATGTGATAGGAAAGAGATAAGCAGAGAACTAATCTCCTGGGCACAAAGAAACCACAAACTAATGGTTTGTAAAATTCTGAGCTTCTTGGAAATGAGTCCCTAGAGAATAATGCCCCATGTGAGGAATTAACTGAACATAGAACTAGGCAGCCATTTCCTTGGAAGTCATGAGTGGAAATGCAGTTATCCAGAAAGGATTTTCTGAAAGTCCTATTGTTTGATGTTTTGGGCCCCTTTGAATGGCATGCAAAACTCATAAGCTTTTCCCAAGATCTGTATGAATGAAATGACTGTTAGCCTGGAATAAATGTGGCAGAAAAGGGAGAAATTGAAGGAAAAACTTCTTCAAGGGCAAAACTGAGGGAGCTGAGGCTTGGACTTCTTCTCAGGCCCAAAGAGGGACTCCACCTATGTGTGTGGAAAGGGTGAGTTTGCCCAACATTTGAAGAAAGATAGCCTACTGCCTCATAGTTCAGCGTGTTCTGCCACCCCAGGATTCAGAAAGGGTAGATCACATTCCCTGGGGCTGGGAAAAGTTTAGGTGTCCACTCCACTGTTTTTAAGGGATTGAATATATGCCCCAGAGATTGGAGAGATTTTGACTATCACCTCTGTGTTCTTGGTGCATAAGGCCTAGAGCTTGGCTGCCACATTCTTGATGAGCTGAGCATGGAACTGAGAAGATGGTCACTGGTCAAGGCACACTTCTATGAGGCCTTGAGGAGAAGAAGAAACCATCATTCTATAGAAGACTTTCAGACTGTGAAATCTCATGGAATATGCCCTGTAGGTTTTCAGAAGTGTTTGGAACCATGATCTCTATTTTCTTTCCAAGTTTTCCCTATGGTAATAGAGACATGTATCCTGTGCCTGTCTCTCCTTTGAATGTTAGATGCAGATAACTTGTATGTAAGTTTTACCAGTCTACAGCCAGAGGGGAATTTGCCCCAAACCAGACTGTATGCATATAACTGATTTTTATGAGATTTTGTACTTAACATTGATACTGAAATGATTTAAATCTTTTTGAGATATTGTGATGTTGTGATATTTTGCATATGGAAACAAAATGTATTTTTGGGGTCCAGAGTGTGGAATGTTGAGTCTTTTGTAGACCTCAGAAAATTATGTTCTTAAGCTAACCCATCCCTGTATGTGTAAGCCTATTGTATTTAGGACTTTTTTTTATTAGATTCAATTAAGGGATCTTTACATTAGATCACTTCAGTGTAGGGTCTTTGATTAGATTGTAGACCTAGGGTTGGTTTTAATCCTTTGATTACACTATTATATAAATGGAACACAGAGAACGAGAGCTGCCATTTCACCCTGCCATATGAGAGAGGACTCCATGAATGCCTTACAGCTGCAGAAAGACAGAGAAACCCTGAGAGCCTAAGAGAAAGACTGCTGGAATGGAGGATCTTGAAGCTGAAGAGACATGGCGTAGGGAGAGATGAGCCATATGCCTGATTGCCTACAGCTGAGCTTGGGAAGAAAGGGAGCTTTTAGGGAAAAGCAGTGACCTTGCCAGAGACTGGCTGCCATTTTGCCTTGCCATATGCCAGGAGTCCAGGGTCTCTCAGCAGTCAACCTTTGGTAAGACAGGATCTCTGATGTCTAGATTTCAACATTTTTTACAGCCTCAGAACTGAATTTACTCTAATAAATTCCCATTACAAAAGACAACCCATTTCTGGTATTTTTGCATTGGCAGCTTTTAGCAAATTTTAAC
>JAKSZT010025713.1:1602285-1612292 GCA_026826555.1 Tolypeutes matacus | reverse complement strand
ACCCATTTCTGGTATTTTTGCATTGGCAGCTTTTAGCAAATTTTAACATTGTCCTTAATGATAATCTTCACTTATTCATACTACTCAAAGCCACTCTTTCCTGTTTTTTCTTTTCAACTTGCAGAATTCCATCTTATTGGGCATGTCTCTTGTGAGTAATTCCCTTAATTTCTTTTTATCTGTAAATAATTTTAAACTCTCTCATTTTCAAAGGACAGTTTTGTAAGATATAGAATTTTTGCCTGGCAGTTTTTCCTTTTAAGTCCCTTAAATTTGCCAATCTGTGTCTTTTTCATTGGGAAGCTTAATCCATTAACATTTAATGCTTTTATTGTAAAGGCAGTATTTAACCATTTTATCCTTTGGATTTTGTATAGCATATCTTATTTTTATATTTCTTTTCACCATTTTAGTTACCCTTACTGATAACTTCTTTCAACACTGTTTGCTAAGCCTTGCTCTCCTATCTTCCTTTCATCTTGGACAACTCCCTTTAGTATTTTCTGTGGGGCTTGTCTTTTAATGAATTCTCTCACTATCTGTTTATCTTTGAATATTTTGTGCTTTCCCTCAGTTTTGAATGCAGTTTTGCTGGGTAAAAATCCTTGGCTAGCAGTTTTTCTCTTTCAGTGCATTAAATCTATCATACCACTCCTTTCTTGTCTCCATGGTTTTGGTTTCTGACAGGAAATTGGTGCTTAGTCTTATTCAGGATCCCTTGTATGTGATGAATCACTTTTCTCTTGCTGTTTCAAAATTCTTTACCCATTGCACTTGACACTCTTTTGCATGTGTTTTGGGTAGGTCTATTGGAATTTATTCTGTTTAGTGTATATTATGCTTCTAGAATATGTATATTCATGTCTTTCATAAGAGTTGGGGAATTTTTGGTCATTTTTCCTCAAATATTCTTTATACACCTTTTCCCTTCTCTTCCCTTTCTGGGACACCCATGACATGTATACTTGTGTGCTTTATGCTGTCTCTTAAATCCCTGATGCATTGCTTATTTTTTTCCCTTTTCTCTTTATTTGTTCTTCTGACTGTATGATGTCATTTCTCCTGTCTTCTAGTTTGCTGAGTCTTTCTTCCTCCTGTTCAAATTGTCTGTTGTATGCTGCTAGTATATTTTTACTCCCTATTATTGTGCCTTTCATCCCAATATATTTGTTTTTTAAAATTTTCCTAATATTTTCTGTTTCTTTTTAAGCTTTCCAATTCTTTATGCTCACAAATTGCCTTCTTATTATCCTTTAGCTCTATATCCATATTTTCTTCATCTACTTGAATTAATTTAGATTTGTTTGAAGTTCTTTGTTTAATTGTTCCAAATTCTTTGTCTCCACTGAAGTTTTAATTTGTTCTATTTACTGAGTTATATCTTCCTGTTTCTTAATATGGTTTGTGATCTTTTCCTGAGGGATGAGCATTTGATTATCCTGATGAGGCAACTTTGAAGGTTCATTATTTCTCCCTCCTGTCTAGGGTTTTATTTTTTATTGGCTTTGTGTTAAAGCTCTTCTTTGATTCTTGGTCCAAATTATTCTGGAACTTTAGAGTACCCCATGTTTAACTGGTCAGATTTTCTCAGGTCTCCTTCCTCTGGTTCTTTCCCTAGATATGTGGTACAGTGTTAAGATTATACTTTTTCCCCCAATTTTTAGGCCTCCAAGAGGAACCTTCTGTATTAGTCACCCAAAGGGGCTCTGATGCAAAATACCAGAAATCTGTTGGCTTTTATAAAGGGTTTTTATATGGGGTAGAAAGTTACAGTTACCAGGCCACAAAGCATAAGTTACTTCCCTTACCAAAGTCTGTTGCCATGTGTTGCAGCAAGATGTTTGCCAATGTCTGCCAAGAGTTCAGGCTTCTTAGGTTCCTCTCTTCCTGTGGCTTGTTTCTTTCTGGGCTCAGCTTCCCTGCTCTCGCCATAAGGCAAGCTGTAGACTATCAAGTGACTGGCTCTGTCTCTCTCCTGAGGGCACAATTCTCTCCTGGATCAGCTGCTCTGCTCCTCTGTGTGCTTACATCCCCAGCTCCAGCTCAAAACTCCCAACTCTGTCCTTTTCCATGCCTTTTCTCTGTGAGTCCCCACCCACAAAGGGAGTGGGAACTCAATGTTCTACTGTTGTGGCCCAATCAAAACCTTAATCATTATTTTATCAAGTAAAAGTGAAACCTCTGAATCCAATATAATCTGATATGCCTGAAGGGACAGACCAGTTTACAAATATAATCCAATATCAACTTTTGGATTTCATAAATAATGCCAAACTGTTACAGCTTCCTTTCATCTGTTCCATCTCTGGAATCCTGATATGTTCTGTTTGTTTTTGTGCAGAATTTTCTCCCCAGCTCCTCTGATTTAAATTCTCTCCCTCCTTCATTAATCCCTTTTCCTTACATGATTCCATTCATGTTCCTGTCCTGCCTTACAGCAGTTCTGTACACACCCCACTTTTTTTCTGTGAGGCTTTACTACTTCCAGTTTTTTCCACATTAGTGTATCTTGCCCTATGGACCCAGATGGGGTCAATGCATAAAGGTGGTCAATCCAGAAAAGTCCCTTTTGTGTTTAGGTGGTTCAGCCAATAGAAATTGGATTTGTTGTGCACAGTTCTTGCCAATCTTTCTTCTGTGGTCTCTCTCTTCATACTTTTCCACCTGGGGTCACTTTTATATGCAGCACACCTCAATACCTTGTGTTCCATCCTGGATCTTTGTGGACTTGGGTCCTTGTGCTTGAATATGGATGGGGTCCTATCTCACTACTCTGTGTGGCTCTATTATCTTTGGCAGGAGGGAGTTGGGCTGTATTGTCTCTGAGTGACTCCCAAGCTTCATGGGACCAAGTGAAAACATGGGTCTGGAAATAAGTTTAATGAGTATGTAAAGACTTATACATGGAAAACTGCAAAACTTTGCTAAAAGTAATCAAAGGAGATCGAAATAAGTGGAAGGAAATTGAATGCTCATGGATTGAAAGGCTAAATACTGTGGTCAATTGTATCCAAAATTACTTACAGTTTCAACACAATCCCAATCAAAGTTCCAACAGCATTTTTTTGCTAAAGTGTAAAAGCCATTATCAAATTGAGTTGGGAGGTTAAGCATTCCTGAAATGTCAAAACCATCTTGAAAAAGAGAAAATTTATTAAAGCTCCAAAACTTAATGAAATAGTGAAAGAGATGCATCTCAGATAAGGTACCCATTGAGATATAAAAGAAAGAAAAATAGATATGTGTATAAACTATCACACATATACACAAAGGACACCCTTGAAAAAGAGCAAAAGAAAAAGAAAGAAAGAAAACCTTTTTAAATGAATATAGATTATAAGAAAACTATAGAAATGGATCCAAAACTAAAGAAATCAATGTTACTAGTAACAATAAAAATAAATGATATAAAAATAATTTTCAGGAAACGGATGTGGCTCGAAAGGTTCGGCATCCATCTACCATATGGAGAGACCGGGGTTCAATCTCCGGTACCTCCCGGTAAAAAAAAAAAAAAAAAAAAATAATAATAATAATTTTCAATTTAGCTCAATAAAAGTTTAAATAAGAGAAACTTTAAAGTTTTGGAATGCTCATTCTTTGTATGGATAAAGAAATGAAAACATAAAAATTCTTTAATAGATTTCCTTCATACTATCTGTAATTCAAAGATAAATACTTACCAACAGGACCACAAGTAAACAAAAGAACCAGAAGCCAAATATGGAACAAGGTTTCCCCACTTGAATGATATGCTGGCAAATGGTGAGTCCAATTATGACCCTTATAATATTATAAACACATAAATTGTTTCTCAAAATCACAGCAAGAGATAGACTTAGAAAATTCATGCATGTAGGGTGCTATCCATAGATGAAAAAAAAATTTTATGGCCCAATACAGACTGTGATAATGACATATTCAATGAAGAAAGTCAAAGCAAACTCATTTCAAAGTGTGTTCCATTATGGAGTCAATAAGATTTACGTCATGAAATGGAGATTAAATGTATTAAAAAGAACATACCTACACAGTCAGTCTTGAGGGTATGTAACAAACTTTGTAATGCTGCCAAGTAATTCATGCCTCATTTCATTCAAAAATATATTGTACAAAAAACATTGTACAAATTCTCAGCAAAGCATACATACTGAATTAGGTCCTTGGTGCCTTTAGGATGGGTGAGTGCTCTGCTTCTTGAGCTCTTCAAGAGCCACCAGGAAGCAGGTGTTCTGCATCCTCCATGTTGCTGTACTATTAAAAACATCCATTACCATGCAGAAGCAGGCTTGTCATTGCCCAGCCCCTCTTGGTCTGTGTGGACAGACCTGCTTAGTGCTGTGTTTCAGTGCTAGGCATCTCTTTGTTTTCACACATCAAAACCATATCACCCAACATCTCTGTCAAAAAAAATCAGATATCTGATATCCATTGAGCAGTCATTTGTTCACCTCTTATTCAGTAACACACTGGGTTAAAGAGAGGATATTTATTGGATCCTCTATAATTCCAGCACTAGTAATGGCCTAGGCATTAGTCTAGGTATTACAGACATAAATGAATAGTTGAACAAAAGCAATTATTTTTGCCTCCTTGCCTTTTGCACTCTAGTAATACACAGAAAAGCAAAGACAAACCATGCTATAAAACAAAATAGCTTTAATATGAATAAAGTATGAACTCAAATTATAAATCATAAACCTACTCTCTTATGTTCTTGATGTTCAACATCCATTATAGCCAAAGAAATTTAGTAATGTTGAAAATAGAGAAGATAGAATGGATTCCACAATTAACCAATAAATTTATATATGAAAGTACCACTTCCTGAAAGAGGAAAACAAAAGCTAAACCAATATTCATAAGATAATTTTTTGCCTTATATTGTGGAAAAAAATAATTAAACAATATAAGTGCTTACCTTAAGAAGATAAAAAGAAATACAATGTAAACATCGTTTTAGGCATGGCATAAAAGACAATGAATAGGGAGAAGCAGAAAATAAACACCTGAATTGACGTACCTGAGTATTGATATAAAGGAAAATTTTAACCCAAACTTCTTAAATTTGTGAAGTGTTAGACTCCTTGTTTTCAGGATAAAAAGCCTTTGAAACATAATTTATGCCATAGCAATGACAGTGAATTTTTATAAGTAGACAAGAGTACAAAGTATATTTTTTATTTCATGCTCTTTGGGGACACATTACATGATTTCAAGAATTTCTATTTTCCATTTTATTAAAATTATTTCCATGCTTCATATATAAATTAATGAAATATATTTGTTGGATTACTTAGTTTAAATCAGGACATCTATTATTGAGAATATACTTTTTAGCTGTTTTAATAGCCAAATCTGATTTTTTTTAATATTTGTAGATGGAAATTTATCAGTGCAATATTGCCATTTTATCAATTAATCCTGTGAAGTGTTTGGTCTTGTTAGCATTATTACTTAGAGGTATAAGTCATTGATTTGGAGTTATTTGATTCTATTTAGAAAATATAAAAAATTGTGACCAAGTTCTCCATCCTTAAGGATTGGTTTATTGTCTATGATTGGTATATTTTAATCAGGAATTGTGTACAATTCAATTTTCTCTAATTTGATATAATGTCTTAGACTCAAACTTCACACTTCTTATAGAGAGGTCATGAATTGTCACTCCCTTGACTAATAAAGAGCTTCATTGCCTGATAACTAAATAATGATTATTTTTATTAATAATAATTATTATAAATAAACATTAATTGAATACTCATTGTTAATCTTATTTCAAAGCACTCTACATATAATAATTTATTTATCATTCAGAGTAAAAAGTTGGTTTAAAATACCACCCACATTTTATGGATGAAGAAATTAAGACAAAGAAGGAATGTAGCATTACCTGGGATAAATAGATTATATTTAATGGTGCTTGATTTATCTTGGGGCTCTACAAGCATCAGAAGCATTTGGCCCCAGGGATCATTTATATTCAACCATGTCCTCCAGGTATCCTCAGTTTAAAATCCCTTTGGTGTCTAGAAATCTATTTCTTTTCCATCTAAGAGTTAGGTTTCTGCCACTCACTTCAATAGCTACCTATTGTTGAGGCTTCCTAAGCAGCATATTGAAGGTTTCCTAGCTGTAGCTGTCTCTGTTAAGGCTACAGAAACAATTTGACTGTAGAGATAGGCCCTTTCAGGTTAAAAAACCCTGTTTCCCAGGAGGGAACACTTTTACCAAGGTACATAGTAAGTACTCTCCTGGGTCTGGGGCCAGGACAACAGGACTTGGGGCATTTCTCAGAAATTCCCAGTCAGTCCTATTAGGTCTCGCAGGTCATTTCCATTTCCCATGTTTCATAAATACTATTTCAAACCTTTTCAGTGACTTTTGCATCCCCACAATCCTGGTTTTCCTTGCATATTCAGCAGCTTATTTAAAACGTATTTGAGAAATGAAATAAGTACTTTTGGTGGTAGGTATTTTGGGCCATTAAATTTGAAAGTATTCCCCTATTGGCATCTCTCTCATAACAGATGAGGCATTATCTTTTATACCAGCTGTCTTCTTTATCTCTAACTTTGTGTTTGAATCCCATTCCTTCCTACAGTATCAGTAATTATATATCATTATTTATAAGAAATATACTTTTTTTAAACTACTCCCTCTCAATCTGATCTGTCCTCTTACATTTCAAACATGTTCTAAAATCTGTCATTTAGAAATTTGAAAAAATTAAAATACTTTGAACTTTTATTTCTAGCTACTGATCTCTAATCTCCCTTCAGTGCAAGTTGTGAGCAGAGTCCATTCATCAGCATTTCTTTTCATCCCACCCCATCATCACCCTTTTTTCTTCTAATTAATTCATGGACATGAGTTCTGATGACAATATTTCATCAGTATAACAATCTCATTAGATTTTATCAGCTTTCATTATATTTCATCCTCAGCAGAACTGAATTAATTTCTTAACACTCAAAATCCAGACAAGGAGTTCTTCCCTTGAGGGGGATCTAGTCCATCCCTGGGCCACTTGGATCTCTCTTTCTATGTTCAGGGAGCACTCCCCCTGGATGCCAGGTAGCATTAGTTCCTGTAGGAGTCTTGCAAGAGGAAGTTTAGTGGCACCATAAAGGCACTGCTTTGCAAGTGGTCTTGGGGCCACAACTGATACTCATTACCTCCCATCTTGTTCATTCTAGATTTCCCTCCCCCCACCTAGCCCCTCTGCTAGTCTCAGGAGCTTACCAGGTGCCACATCATAACTCTCTTGGGTCTGATATCCTGGTCACAATGTCCTTCTCAGGCAGGGTTTGCTGCTCTTGTCCATTTATTAACACAGTCAGGCAGGGGTATATAGAGAGGTGCCTAAGTAAATCATGTGGGTGTCAAATATATTCTTCTTTGCCCCTCATAAAACAGCATACTTCCTGACAGTCCAGATCAATCACAACTTCCAAGACATTGGCCCCTATTCTTGCCTATCAGGCCATGAGCATGAAGAGCAAGAAGTGCCCAGCTGGTGGCCAGAGCAAAGATTTCAATGGCACTATTCTTGGGCCTTTGCCTTTTACATAAATATTAGAATCAGTTTGTCAGCTTTCTCAGGAAATTCAGTATAAAGTTTGAGTGGAATTACATTGCATTAATTAGATAAGTGATGTATTAACAATATATTGAATCATACTTCATGTCTATAGAGCTATATACATTTCTAAATATATTGCTCCATTCTTCAGATTTGAGGAAATCAATAAATGATATCTCTACCCCAATCTGTATGATGGAGAAAACTGGGAAAGTTAAAGGGCATAAGGTAGATGAAGATTAAACTTTCTTTTCTTCATTGTTTTGGGCATGTGGAGAAAAAGGTTTGGTTACATCTAATTTACAGCAGACACTTCAAGGGAAAAATTTGGACACAGTAGATTGTAAGATAAATTTGACTATGTGTAGTAGAGTCACAGCAGTAGCTTTAAGATTGTTTTGGGAAAATTTTATAATAAATGTGTGATTCAGAGAAAATGAAGCAAAGACAAAATAATGTAAGAAAGAAAATTACATAAACAAGAAATTTATAAACAGCCAAACTTAGAAATAAATAATTGCATGATGATGCAAAAATGAATTAATTTACTTAAACATGATATAATTATTTTGGGGGTGTTGAGATTGGCAAATACACTATGGAGGTGCCACTAAGAAGTCAATTTAAAAAAAAAGAACAAAAAAGGCAAATACTGTATGAATGCGTTACTATGAACCAAATATATTGTGTAACATATTGTTTGATTAAAAAAAAATTATATGTATCCATTACATTTAATTGAGAAATGTATATATATATTTATCTGTGTTTACTTTTTAGTTTCTAATTGTTTATATTTTCAATTATTAAATGTACAAAATAAAGTTAAAAAAATTAATCTTCAAAAAATATTTCTAAACTATCAGCATAAAAAAATTTTTATCAATTGTGTTGAAGGAAAAAAAAAGAAGTCAATCTATTGAATATTAATTGATAAAGATAAAATTAAAAATGAATGTATATAGTGTAAACTTGAGGATATATACAAGGAGAATTAAAATATTTCAAATCTTTTATGTCTGGGAAATGTTGCTGAAATGTAGAAAAACAGGAAAGACTCCTATTTGTCATTCTAAGTGTGGCCGTGTCATTCAGTATTTTAAAAGAAGAGTACTTTATTTTCAGCCTATACCAAAGCAAGGAAAAATGTTTGGAAAATGGGGGACATAGTACCAAGATCCAGTTATCTGAATTATTACAGTGTAGGCAATGTAAGATAACTTTTCTTAAAATGTCTTTGGATATGAACTGAATGAGTCACTGTCAGAATCTTCATTGTTCTGCACAGGTTTTAAGAGTGGTGAAATGGGACATTGAAGTGAATTCTGAACCAGTGCTGCTCATTCTTCAATGTATCTCCTCAGATATGAATCTTCTAGGATCTTGTTAAAATGCAGGCCCTGATTCTGTATATCTGGGGTGGGGGTGGGGCTTTGATTCTGATTTTCTTCCGATCTCAACATGCTCAAGCTACAGGTTCACTTACTATGCACTATTAGTCCTGAGGCCCTGTTTGGGGTCTCATCTCCTTAGAGATGTGGTTCTCAAATTTTTATGCCTATTGAAATCACCTGAGGATTTTTCAAACTCTCGAGTGCCCATGCTGAACACAGGAATGATTAAATTCGTAACTCTGAATGGGACCCAGGCATTAGAACCTTTTAAAGCTCCCAGGTAAATTCAGTGTGTAGAGGCATTTGAGATCTACTTCCTTAGAGTATGTGATGCAATATGGAAAACCACTATATTAATATGTATGAAGAGTCTTCAGCACAGAAATTGACTTTTTTCATATTATAAAACAATTTTATTTTTATTTTCTTATTAATAGACCATTTTTTGGAAAAATTTACAGAAAAGTTGAGCATCTAGTACAGAGATATTCCATATAATGCCATCCCCACACACACACAATTTCCCTTAATATTAACATGTTGCACTAGTATGGTACATTTGTTACAATTAGTGAACCTATATTGATACAATATTACTAACATTCATACTCTGTTCAAATTTCCTTAGTGTTTATCTAATGTCTTTTTCTTTCCCAGGACCCCTTCCAGGCTACCACTTTACATGTAGTCATCATGTCTCCTTAGGCTCCTCTCAGCTGCAAAATTTCCTCACACTTCCTTGTGTTTTTTTTGTTTTGTTTTTTTTTTGAAGAGTACTAGTCAGGTATTTTGTAGGAATTACAAAATACCTGACTAGTATGGAACCCTGCCTGGAAAACCCCTGAGAGAAAGACTGCTACCAAGAAGGTTGCTGGAAGGACCCCAGAAGAACCCCATTTAGAACAAGATTGGAATGATATCTCATTAGGGTGAAGGGAAAGCCTCAAGTGGCCTCACCAGTGGCCCCTTGAGGAACTAACAGCCAGGTGTGCATGAAATCTAGGTGGAGCTGCAACTCCTACCCTACA
>JAKSZT010025713.1:1565087-1591150 GCA_026826555.1 Tolypeutes matacus | reverse complement strand
TGCATATTGTTGGCTAGGGAATCCAGTACTAAAGGAAATTAGTTGGCCAATTGTGTTGTCTCCAGAAACTAAAAAGGTTAAAACAGGGTCTAACAGAGGAAGAGCAAGGTTGAGTGGAGGTAGTGTTTAAAAATATTCCTTACAAATCTCTTATTTTAAATAAAAATTTTTAAAAAGAGTTTGTTTCAGGGAAAAAATTATCTTAATTGTTGTTTTTTTTTTAATTTATATTTATCTCTTGGATCAGACATATTTATACCTGCTTCAGTTCTTACCCAGAAATGGCTGCTTATCCCAAGGGATGACTATTAGACCTAGAATCCAAACCCCATTCAAATCTTAATTACATATGTTGTTGGTTACCACAGACCTTCTCTTGATAATTAGTAATAAGAGTGTTCAGTTTTTTTAAGAATAAAATATGTTTAGATGTGAAAGGAGATTTTCAGCCATAAAAGGTGAAGCTATTATCTGGTTATCTGTAATGATACTTCAGTTGAACATAGTTGGTATCTACTCCTATGTTGAAAAATCAGGATAAACATTTGTTTTAACACAGAATGGAAAATTTTTATTAAAAATAATTGAAGGCAGAACTCAGCAACCTAGGCCATGGTTTCTTGAAGACTATCCACTTTTAATGTGAATAGAGTTGTAAAATGCCATAGAATTCATTCTTGCCCTTCTTGATTCACAGGTAATTAAATAGAAAGTATTGTTAATATAAAGGACACTAAGAAAATGGTTGGCATTATTACTATAGCTTGGCATGGTCCCCAACTCCCAACACATCCTCTACCCAAAGCCCAGTGGGATGTTCTAGAGGCATGTCTGCACCACAATCCCCAGCCCCAACACTAATATATTTTTCAAGGTAATATATGTCACCTAAAACATCTAAATCAGACTCTCTTTCCACATATTGAAAACTGAGACATTAAGATTAGTTGTCACTGGTGGATGGATCACATTCTCTCTAGACAAAGTTTCTAGAAACTCCTGCTACTGAAGTCCTTGGGCCAGCCCTGTGATCTTTCCTCCCTGAAACTTGACTCTCAATTGATCCTTGGATTCCATGATACAACCAAGTACCATTTGATGAAATTTCATGTTTTTAAAGTTGTTACTATCCATCTAAGTTCTTGGGAGCTTATGGAGCATTAAGACCTTGTGCAATGGGACATGGTGCATCTCCTCTTGGGAAATCATTTTCTCCACCGGTATTCACAGAGATTACCATTGCCAGTCTGAGCTTTGGTGATGTGACTCATTCTGCTTCATTCACCTCCAAATTCCATGGCCTCACAATGGACTTTGGTTAACAGGCCTATGAGATAGCTGAGCATTCTAGTCCTAACCACTAAGCTGCTTCAGACACAGTAGCCATTTTTCAACTATTTGCGTTGGTCCTGTGGGGATATAAGTGTTTTCTGATACTTTGGAAGCAAGGTAAATGTAGGAGATTTGGTCAACTTACACATTCTATGTTATCCTTTTTCTTTGACTGTTGCTACACCATGGGTGGTAGAATTTCTCTATATAACTTACTGTCTTTGTGAAGACCTATTTCTGGGTTCCAACATGTATTACCTTTGCCCCTCATGTTGCCCTTGGAAGAAATCAGACATTGGGTGGCTAGGGCTTCACTGGTACCTGAAAGCCAGTCATATTACCCTTGAAAATCCCACTTCCCAACATGGGCTATGTTTATTGTTCATCTACTGGACAGGGTGCCCAGGTCTTCACTTATTCACTTTTTGATGTATGGCTTATACCAAATGCTCTGGTGTTTCCAAGGCCTTGTTTTTATTCTGAGACAACCCACATGTGTAAATAAAGGACTTGCAAGTCCAGTCTCCACAGTCTCCAGGATAAGATTTTTTTAAAATTTCCTAAAGAACACAAAAGCTGAGACTATTTCCTTTGTTCAGATTATAATTTAGTATCTTCCCATATATTAATACCATCCACTAACAAGCAGCAAAGGCCACTGGATCAATGAAATGAAAGATCACAAGGAAATATGGGGTACAATGGCAGTAGGGTATCTCATTTGTTAGTCATAATTTTATCCTGCTCCAATTGTAACCGAAACAAATAAAATTACTACAGAAATTAGACCAGGGAATAGATTTTCAGGAAAAATATTTGGTGTGTTAGGTAGGAGGAAAGGCAATAGACTGACCTCCACATTCCAGAAGGGGTGGAAAAATGATTAATCAAGTGTCCTGGAACCATGTGCCCTTGGATTGAACCTCTGGTGAACAGAGTACCAACAGAGAAGAGATGAAACAAAAGGGTGGTAAAGTTTGGCATTTGCTTCTATGCTATCGCAGGTAATGAAAATTGTAAATTGTGCTTTATTAAATACTTTTAAACAATTGTCAAGTTTTGTGAATCTGTTTCTTACCAAGCCCTGGACTGCTGGACCAATGCACCCATTGGCTTCACCTTGAATCTCGGGGAAGAAGCAGTATCCAGGAGTTTGTACAGCCTTGCATACCTGTTTTGAGAATGGTCCTCTCTTCTAGCTAGTGTAACGATCATGGCAAATCATTTTCTTTGACTTCCAAGCATTTCTTTGTGAATGTGGGACACTTCCTGAATCTACAGAAGTTCTTGAAATGATGGATGGATGGTGATGGATGTGGGAGTTGACAAGGACTGTAGTTTATGGAAAAAGTGGCTCTAGGTTAGGCAGTTGTATTAAACAGTTCTATGGTATCTCCAAAGAAAATGAGGGATGAGGATGATGTCACAGATGTCCCATTGTGTTGCTTCCAGAACATCAAATTGGGATTGGTTGGTCAGATGATAGGTGGGGGTAGAATTCCAGGGCCCAGGACCTGATATTGGACTGAGCCTGATACTGGGCAGAGTAACCTAGAGATGGAGAGAAGGTTCCTGAGATCCTGATCCTTCTGTTTTTCACTACTTTCATCAAAGTTGAGTCTGCTGAGAAATCTTCTCCTATGTTCAGCTTCCAGTATCTCAGGCATAGACACCTGTCTCAGGCTTCCTCCCCTCACTGGCCTTATCCATCCACCTCAGCCCCCCTTCAATGCACCTTATGTTCCTGCCTTCATGTTCAGGTCCACTTGTGGCTGCTGGCACAACTGTGATGTCCTGGTAACATGAGTGAAATTGGCTGCCTTGAGGAGCTGAACTTCTACAGAGATCAAGGATTCATCAGGACAATATTTCACTACAGTATCCTATGTCAGGGATAAATACCCTTGAGTGGAAGAAAGTCCTGAGTGTCCATTTTTCTGCTTCTGAAAGAGAATTTCTACTTCTCATTGAATAGCAAGAATCAAAGACCAAAGGCATTGAACTAAAAACAGGGAATGAAATGATCAAGGGCCATTGCCCGGCAGAGGAGAAACTGTACAAAACAGAGTGAAATTCTCCTAAGACACACATCTTCCCCTCTTCTCTGATGAATTTCAACTTTGTCCAAGGGAATAATCCAAGATGTTGAGTAAAATATCCTCTCCAGACTGACTCTGATATAATTACATCTCTGAACAGAGAAGCCCATTTTCTCTTACAAGAAGAAGTAGCCTTCTTCTTTATCTGGTTACTACATGCACAGTCCTTTACCACAGGCACCAAACATGGGCTCCACAACAAGAGGCTATCCACTCCCACTAGGTCTTTTATAGTTAGAGAGGAGAAGTCACTGCCTGGCTTCAATGCTTCAAAAGTTAAACTGACTCTCTTTTAAGGACTAATGCAGCTTGGTGACTTTAATTTAAGCTATGGCTCATTCATCATTCTGAAAATCTTAGGGCCCTTAAGAATTATGCTAAATCTATTCTGCTTGTGTTTTATAAACGGAACAAAAAATCCTGAATGAGATAGCATCTGCTTACAACACAGTTTACTGAATGTTTTAAGCCCTCTGTTGAGATCTACTGCTCAGAAATGATTCCTTTCAAAATATTGCTCACTGTCAACTATGAAAATTGTAGATGGCATATTCTTCCAAATACAAGGCTGCTTTATATATATTGAAAATTGGTTGTTTAGTGTACACACCTTCATCAATTACATTAGTTAGATCTTCTGGATAACTTGGTGCAGCTTCTACATCAGCATTTTTTGCTTCTCCTTACACTTTTATGTTATGGAAACAACTTCTTTCCTTAAACCTCATGCACAAACCTCTGCTAGTTTCAAAGTTTTCTTCTGCAGCCTCCTCACCTCTCTCAGTCTTCAATGAATTTAAAAGAATTACGGCCTTTCTCTGGACAATGTTTGGCTTAGGGGGATATTGTGGCTGGTTTGACTTTCTATCCAAACCCCTAAAATTTTCTCCATATCAGAAATAAAACTGTTTCACTTTCTTATCATTTGTGTGTCCCCTGGAGTAGCACTTTTAATTTATTTGAGGAAATTTCCTTTGCATTTACAACTTGGTTAACTGTTTGGCACAAGAGGCTTATTTCTTGGCTTATTTCAGTTCTCAACATGCTTTCCTCACTAAACTTAATCTTTTTAGCTTTTTTTTATTATTTTTTTTTATTTTCAGGTACCAGGGCCAGGAATTAAATACCAGTCCTGATATTTGGGAAGCTGGCGCTCAACCACTGAATTGACTTTTTAGTTTGTTTGTTTGTTGTTTTATTTTTATTTTTATTTTTAGGAGGCACTGGGATCAAACCCAGGACCTCCCAGTAGGAAGCATTTGCTCAACTACTAGAGTCACATTCACTCTCAATCTTTCTTGCTTTTGATTTAAATTAAGAGACACAACTCTTCCTTTCACTTGAACACTTAGCAGCCAAAATAAGATTATTAACTGACCTAATTTCAGTATTGTTGTGTTTCCAGGAATAGGGAGCAAGAGATATGGGAAAGGCCAGTTGGAGTAGTCAAAACACAAACAACATTTATCAATTAAGTTCACTATCTTATATTGGCACAGTTCATGGAGCCCTAAAATATTTACAGTTGTAACATCAAAGATAACAGATCATCATAAAAGATATAATAATAATGAAAAGTTTTGAAATATTGAAAGAATTTTCAAAATGTGATGCAGAGACATGAAGCAAGCATATGCTGTTGAAAAACTGGGACCGATAGACTTGTTTGAAGAAGGCTTGCCACATAACTTCAATTTTTTAAAAACACAAAGTGCAATAAAATGAAGTATGCTTTTATAGTCTCTAAAATTTGCCTTTCCTGAATGTCATATTGTTGGAACAATCAGTATTTTGCCTTTTCTGAATGGCTTCTTTCACTTGGTACTATGCATTTAAGCTTTTTCATACATTTGCATGACTTACCAGTTCATTCCTTTTCATCACTGAATAATATCCCAATGCATCGATGAACCACAGTTTGGTTATCTTTTTCACTATTGAATTATGCCATGACTCCTTCAAATTTTTCACCATTATAAGTAAAGTTTCTTTAAATAATTGAGTGCTATTTTTTGTGTGAATAATTTTTCAAACTGGTTGGCAAAATAGGAGTGTGGTAACAGGATTGTATGGTGATAACATATTTAGCTTTGAAAGAAATGTTAGACTGTCCACCAAAGTGGCTGTACCTTCTTGTTTTCCTACTAGCATTGAATGAGAGTTCCTTTTGTCCTGTGGCATCATCAGTCATATTTTCTCTTTTTTGGATTTTAGCCATTTGAATAGGTATATAGTAGTACCTCATTTGGGTTTAATTTAATTTTCCACAATGATAAGTGATGTTGAGCACCTTTGTGTTTACCTATGATCTACTTGTATATTTTCTTTGAACTTGGTCCTATTGAAAATTTTAGACTTTATTGAAAATTTTATAGTAGTAAAATAAAACAAAAGGTCCACTTTAACCATTTTAAGTGTGCAATTCAATTATATAAACTACCAGTGACATGTCGTGTTATCATCACTATCTTTTAATTGAGCTGATTTCTTCTTGTACATGTTTAAGATTATTTTTTACATATTTAGATACAAGGCCTTTTTGAGATATGTATTTTGCAAATATTTATCCAAGCATGTGTTTTGTATTTCATTGTATTAATAAATCTTTTCAGTGAATAAAATTTTAATGTTAATAAAATCCACCTTATCAATTTCTTTCATGAATTATGATATTTGTGTTTTATAAGAAGTTATCACCAAACCCAAAGTCACATAGATTTTTTCCTTTTTTTATTTAAGAATTTTTATAGTTTTGAAATTTACATTTGTCTTAAATTGTTTTGACTGTAGTGCGTTTGTAGTGAGTTAAGTTTGTGTCTGTGTTCATTTTTTTCTATAAATGTTCAAATGGTCCATCACCATTTGTTGAAAAGACATCCTTCTTAAATTAATTTGCCTTTGCTCCTTTGGCAAAGACCACTTGACTATATATGCATAAGTCTATTTTTGAACTCTCTATTCTCTTCCATTTATTTTTGTGCCTATACTTTCACTCCTATCATGCTGTCCTGATTAATGTAGGTTTACTACAAGTCTTGAATCAGGAATTATGAGTTCTTCAACTTTGTTCTTCATCAGGGTTTTGTAGGCTCTTCTATGTTTAGAAACAGATTTTTCTTTTCTACACAATTGCTTGCTGAGATTTATATTGGAATGGGATTGAATCTATAGACCAAGTTGGCAGAAACTGACATCTTAACAATTTTGAGTCTTCCCATTGTGAATAAGCAATAATTCTTCATTTATTTAGATTTTCTTTGGTTTCTTTAAACAGCATTCCATAGTTTCCTGCACACATATTGCACTTACATGTTTCTTATTTTTGTTGCTATTTTAAATAACAGCATTTATTTACTTTTAATTCAGATTATGATTTTTTCATTTTTGGCATACAGAAAAGCAACTGACTTTTTTTTATTTTTTTATTATGGGTAAAAATAAAAATTTTCACAATACATACAAACATTTGCAAAATGATATATAAATATATAAGCATATATGTGTATTTGCTTACAAAAATGTTATTAATATATATATATATATACATATATTTTAAGAGGTGCTTAGATTACCCAAAATATTACATGGAACCCACTGAGATTCCCATGTTGCCCACCTCCCACACCTCCCACCACATCCCACAAAACATCTCCCACAAGTGTGGCCCACCACCCTCAATGAACTTACACATCCTGGAGCCTTGCCACCAACCATAGACCACAGTTCACACTGTAGACCACACTCTCTCCCACTCAGTTCTGAGTGGTGTGTGCTGATTTAAAATGGCCTACATCCGTTGCCACAACAGTACTCAGGACAACCTCCAACTCCCAAAGAAGCCCCTGTATTTCAACTGCTCATCCCCTCCCTACCCCAAAAGTTTCAAGTGGCCACTGGCTCCACCACATTGTTATAATTTCTTGCATTGCTAGAATCACCATATGTGAAAAACAGAATACCATCAAGTCCACTCTAGTCCATAGTTCTTCCCCCAATCCTGAGGGGACTGGGATGGTGATGTCCAATCCAACTTCAAGTGAGAGAGGGCTTATATCCCATGGATATGGTGGGTGGGATGATCCTGCCTGCAGATGCAGGCCCTCTTCATTCCCTGGGATGGCCATTGCCCATGGTTGTCTCCTCACCAGGTGACTTGGATGAGTCCATTGAGCTGTAGGGTAGGAGTTGCAGCTCCACCTAGATTTCATGCACACCTGGCATATAGGTAGGCGGGAGGCTCCAGTCTCTGGAAGTATACCTAAAAACTCCAGCATCACATATAGGTTTGAATAGAAGGGACTGGTGAACCATGTGCAGGGAGGACTTATTTGAGTCTAATTCTGTCACTCTCAGGAGCACAGATTCCAAAATAGAACCTATTGATAAGGCATCAGTCTCTGTTGCTCTCCCCCCTTATATAGGACCAGGGTGTCTCCAGAGTTCTCAGGAACCTCACTGAGTGGGGTGATAGGCACTTAGTTGTTCTATGAGCTCCTACTGAGTTGTGCATAAGAGTTACCTCTGGGATGACCTCCTGACTCTCTTTGAAGTCTCTTAGCCACTTGAACTCATTTGTCTTTACCATTTACCCCTTTTATTCAAGGTCTTTTTCCAGTTGTGTTGCCAGTTGGCACTTGGTATTAATCCCTCGTTGCCAGGGAGGCTCATCCCGGGAGTCATGTCCCACGTTGGGGGAAGGTAATGCAATCATATGCTGAGTTTGGCTTAGAGAGAGGCCACATTTGAGCAACAAGGAGGCTCTCAGGTGGCAACCCTTAGGCACCCCACAACTGCAGGCTAAGTCTCATTTACAAGAGCAAAGACTCACAAGGGTAGTCATCAATTAAATAAAACACATCAGTGGGTCATCCTATTTTGACAGGCACTGTCCCTACACTCAGAGGACTACTGCTGCTCCCTTGGAGACTGTGGCAGAGCTCTCCAGGCTAGGAATTCAGATTCCCTCATTTATTGTGTGATTATCCACCCATCGTGAACATGCCCCATCCCCTGATCCTTTGAATGATTTTGTATATCTTTCATGTATATTCGGATGAACCAATCCCCACAAAACCCCCCCGGACACCCCCCCACAATAATCCCTCGCAGTACCCATTGTAACCCTTCTGTGATCCAAATCTTCCATGAACATTTAGTCCATAACATAATCAAATACACTTACTAGGAAAAAGAAACAAATGTGATAAGCTTACATGCAAGAGAGAAATATGAGGAAACTCAGGGGAAAAAAAAAAGAGAGAAGGAAAAAAAACAAATAATCAAACAAAGAACAAAACAAAATAAAATATAATTAGTGGATTGGGAGATTCAAAAAATGGGCAAAAAAGCAAAGGAAATGCCTTTAAATATATATATATATATATATATATATATATATTCTTTTTTTAATTCCTTTCTCTTTTCTTTTTTCCCTTTTTTCCTTCCCTTTATCACTGTGTTATCGGATATCTGTTATGCCATGACACCTTCCTCCTCTCAATCCGCATTGTCTCCCAATTTTTCATTTAATTTTCAAAGAAGTTTTAGGTCACAGCAAAGTCACACACGGAGTGCCGGAGACTCCCAGATACCAAACCACCCCCCCTTCCCCACCCCATATTAACTCCCCCCCTATTTTTTTTGTTAGCATTGTTATAACTGTTATGCAGATAGCAAAATATAGCAACTAAACATTGTCAGTGATTTACAGTATAGTTTACAATTTAGATGATACAGTTTAATAATTTTGATGATATTTACCATGTCCTGTGTCCATTACTGTAAGGTAATGAAAAACCTTCCCCATGACCACCAACCAACCCATTAGATCTTGACTGTTCCCTTCTCCCCAGCCCGCCAGGTCCCGTGATAACCCCCTCTCCCAAACCATGGAATGTCAAGATTCACAGTTACATGCCCCGGGGATTTGAACCAGCCCTTGCTAATTCACCCACCCCCCAGTGCTGCACCACCAAACCCAGGAACACCACAACTCATCTGCCCCATCCCCCAACATGCAACCACACTCTATCCCTTTACCATAGATTATGCACATATGGGTGATGGCTCAAAGCCTGCTCTTCTCTTACTCTCCTTTGTTAACCTATCTTTCAGACAATGGTTCACAGAGACTGCTCACTTTCCTCAGTTCATATCAGTGAGGTCATATATTGTTCATCCTTCAATGACTGGCTTGCTTCACTCAACATAATGTCTTCAAGATTCATCCACATTATTCCATGTGTTAGCAGTTTGTTCATTCTTACAGCTGAGTAATATTCCATTGTATGTATGTACCACATTTTGCTTACCAATTCGTCTGTTGATGCGCACCGGGGCTGATTCCAACTTTGGGCAATGGTGAACAATGCCGCTATGAACATTGGTATGCATATATCTGTTTATATTTTTGTTTTCAGTTCTTCTGGGTATATACCCAGCAGTGGAATTGCTGGATCATACGGAAGATCTATTGCTAGTTTTCTGAGGAACCGCCAAACTGTCCTCCACAGTGGCTAGACCATATCACAGTCCCACCAGCAGTGGATAAGGGTTCCTATTCCTCCACATCCTCTCCAACATTTAGTGTCTCCTGTTTTTTTAATAGCTGCCATTCTGATGGGTGTAAGATGGTATCTCTTTGTAGTTTTGATTTGCATTTCCCTGATAGCAAGTGATGTTGAGCATTTTTTCATGTGCTTTTTAGCCATTTGTATTCCTTCCTTGGAGAAGTGTCTTTTCAGGTCACTTGCCCATTTTTTAAATGGGTTGTTTGTCCTTTTATTTTCGAGGTGTAGGATTTCTTTATATATGCAGGATATTTGGCTCCTATCAGATATATGGTTGCTGAATATTTTTTCCCATTGGGTAGGCTGCCTTTTTATTTTCTTAATAACATCCTTAGAGGTGCAGAAGTTTTTAATTTTGAAGAGATCCCATTTATCAATTTTTCTCTTTTTGCTCGTGCTTTGGCTGTGAAGTTCATGAAACCATTTTCTATTACAAGGTCCTGTAGATGCTTCCCTACATTATCTTCCAAGGTTTTTATGGTTTTGGCTTTTATGTTTAGATCTTTGATCCATCTTGAGTTGGTTTTTGTATAAGGTGTGAGATGATATTCTTCTCTCATTCTTTTGGATATGGATATCCAGTTCTCCAAGCAACACTTATTAAAGAGGCCACTCTCTCCCAACTGAGTGGGCTTCGTGGCCTTGTCAAATATCAGATGACTGTACATTCAAGGATCTATATCAGAACTCTCAATCCGGTTCCATTGGTCAGTAGGTCTATCCTTGTGCCAATACCGTGCAGTTTTGATCACTGTAGCTTTGTACTATGTTTTAAAGTCAGGTAATGTGATACCTCCAACTTCATTTTTCTTTTTCAGTATATCTTTGGCAATTCGGTGTCTCTTGCCTCTCCAAATATATTTTGTGGTTAGTTTTTCCACTTCCTTAAAAAAATATAGTGTTGACTTTTATTAGGATTGCATTAAATCTGTAGATTAGTTTGAGTAGGATAGACAGCCTGATGACGTTTAGTCTTCCCACCCATGAACAGGGAATATTTTTCCATTTATTTAAGTCTTCTTTGATTTCCTTTATCAGTGTTGTGTAGTTTTCTGTATATAAGTCCTTTACATCTTTAGTTAAATTTATTCCTAGGTATTTGATTCTTTTATTTACTAGTGTAAATGGTATTGTTTTCCTGATTTCCTCCTCAGTTTGCTGGTTATTGGTGTACAGAAATGCTACTGATTTTTGAGCATTGATCTTATAGCCTGCAACATTACTGAACTCCTTTATAAGTTCTAGAAGCCTTGTTGTCGATTTCTCAGGGCTTTCTATGTATAGAATCATGTCATCTGCAAATAATGAAATTTTTACTTCTTCTTTTCCAATCTGGATGCCTTTTATGTCCTTCTCTTGTCTCAGTGCTCGTGCAAGTACTTCTAAGACAATGTTAAATAGGAGTGGTGATAGTGGGCATCCTTGTCTTGTTCCCGTTCTCAGAGGGAAGGCTTTTAGAATTTCACCATTGAAGATGATGTTAGTTTTGGGTTTTCCATATATACCCTTTATCATTTTCAGAAAGTTTCCATCTATTCCTATCTTTTGTAGTGTTTTTATGAGGAAAGAGTGCTGTATTTTGTCGAACGCTTTTTCTGCATCTATAGAGATGATTATGTGATTTTTTTCTTTCAGTTTCTTTATGTGGTGTATTACATTGATTGGTTTTCTTATATTGAACCATCCTTGCATACCTGGGATGAAACCCACTTGGTCATGGTGTATAATCCTTTTGATAGGTTGTTGAATACGATTAGCAAGTATTTTTTTAAGGATTTTAACATCGAAGTTCATTAGAGAAATTGGTCTGTAATTTTCCTTTCTTGTGGTATCTTTATTTGGTTTTGGAATGAGGGTAATGTTGGCATCATAGAATGAGTTAGGTAATATTCCTTCTACTTCTATTTTTTGGAAGAGCTTAAGTAGAATTGGTGTTAGCTCTTTCCGGAATGTTTGGTAGAATTCAGCTGTGAAGCCATCTGGTCCTGGACACTTCTTAGTTGGGAGGTTTTTAATGACTGAGTCTATCCCTTTACTTGTAATTGGGCTGTTGAGTTCATCTATTTCTTCTTTCATCAATGTCAGCTGTTTGTGGGTTTCTAGTAACTTGTCCATTTCCTATAAATTGTCATTCTTGTTGGCATATAATTTTTCAAAGTATCCTCTTATGATACTCTTTATTTCTGTGGGGTCAGTAATGATATCAACTTGCTCATTCCTTATTTTATGTATTTGCATCTCTTCTCTCTTTTTCTTTGTTAGTCTGGCTAAGGGTTTGTCAATTTTGTTGATATTCTCGAAGAACCAGCTTTTGGTTTTGTTTATAGTTTCCAGTGCTTTCTTATTCTCTATTTCATTTAGTTCTGCTCCAATCTTGGTTATTTACTGCTTTCTACATCCTTTATGGTTAGTTTGTTGTTGTTTTCCCAATTCCTCCAAGTGTGCAGTTAGGTCTTCAATTTTAGCTGTTTCTTCTTTTGTAATATATGAATTTATGGCTATGAACTTCCCTCTCAGGACTGCTTTCGCTGCATCCCATAGGTTTTGATATGTTGTGTTTTTGTTTTCATTAGTTTCAAGGCAGTTACTGGTTTCTTTTGAAATTTCCTCTTTGATCCACTGTTTGTCTAAGAGTGTGTTGTTTAACTTCCATATCCTTGTGCCTAACCTGTTTCTCTGGCCCTTATTGATTTCCAACTTCATTCTGTTGTGGTCAGAGAAATTACTTTGTATAATCTCAATCTTTCTGAATTCATTGAGTGTTGTTTTGTGGCCTAGCATGTGCTCTATTTTGGAATATGTTCCATGTGCACTTGAGAAGAATGTAAATCCCGCTGTATTTGAGTGTAGTGTTCTGTATATGTCTATTAAGTCCAAATCTTCTAATGTATTGTTGTTTGCCTTTGTTTCTTTATTGATTCTCTGCCTAGATGTTCTCTCTAATGATGATAGTGGTGTGTTGAAGTCCCCTGCTATAATTGTAGAGGAATTTATTTCTCCTCTTAGTTTTTCCAGAGTTTGCCACACGTATTTTGAGGCACCTCGATTAGGTGCGTAAATATTGATGATTGTTCTCTCTTCTTGAGAGATTACTCCTTTTACTAATATGTAGTGTCCATCTTTGTCTCTTACAATAGTTTTGCATTTAAAGTCTATTTTGTCTGATATTAGAATAGCTACCCCTGCCCTTTTTTGGCTATTGTTAGCTTGTAAAATGGTTTTCCAGCCATTCACTTTCAGCCTCCTTGAATCCCTGGGCCGAAGGTGGGTTTCTTGTAGACGGCATATAGATGGATCATATTTTCTTATCCATTCTGCCAATCTGTTTCTTTTGATTGGTGAATTTAATCCATTAACATTCAGTGTTATTACTCGTAACGAATTTCTTTCTTCAGTCACTTTTTCTTTGGGTTAATGTATGTCATATGTTGTTTTGTTTCTCTTTTTGACTTTTCAGTTGTTTTTAATCTCTCCTTCAACTCTCTCTCCTTTGTTTTTTCCTTTCAACTTGTAGAGATTCCTTTAGTATTTCTCGAAGTGCTGGTTTCTTCTTGACATACTCTCTTAATTGCTGTTTATCTGTGAATATTTTGAACTCTCCGTCAGTTTTGAATGTCCATTTTGCTGGATAGAGAATTCGTGGCTGGAAGTTTTTCTCTTTTAGTGTTTTGACTATGTCATACCACTGTCTTCTGCCTCCATGGTTTCAGCTGAGAAATCACACTTAATCTTATTGTGCTTCCCTTGTATGTGATGGTTCTCTTTTCTCTTGCTGCCTTTAGAATTTTCTCTTTGTCTTGAGCATTGGATTATTAGACAAGTATATGTCTTGGAGTTGGCCTGTTGGGATTTATACTATTTGGGGTGCGCTGTGCTTCCTGGATCTGCACATCCATCTCTCTCACTAGAGTTGGGAAGTTTTCAGCCATAACTTCCTTCAACACTCCTTCTGTTCCCTTTCCCTTCTCTTCTCCTTCTGGGATGCCCATAATGCATATGTTTGTGTGTCTTGCATTATCGATTAATTCCCTGAGACCATACTGGATTTTTTCTATCTTTTTGTCTATCTTTTCTACAATCTCTTTGATTTCAACTGTATTGTCTTCCATATCACTAATTCTTTCCACTGCCGTTCCAATCTGCTGCCATGTGAGTCCAGCGTCTTTTTCATTTCTTGACTTGTGCCTTTGTTCGACATCATATCCATTACCTTTTTAGGTGTTTTAGCTATTTCTTCAGTGTGTTCTCCCAGTGTCTTCTTTGTATCCTTAATCTCTTCCTTCAGTTCTTTAAGTTGATCCATGATATTTGTTTGGATAGCTTTGATTAGTTGTTCGATGTACTGCATTGCTTCCTGGTTTTTATTTTGTGCATTCAGCTGATACATGTTTTCCAGTTTCTCACAGTCATTTGTATTTTTCTGTTGCCTTCTGGTCATCATATTATCTTGATGGGTTTGTTCATTTGATTAGTTTTTCTCTATGCTCTAGAATTTTATTTAGCTGTTGGTTCTGCCTGTGAGTTGTTTTCTCTTTGGCAGTTTTTCTTCTTATTTTATTTCCTTGCTTCTTTCTATGTTCCCTTGAAGGCAAAAGTTAGGGCCAGAGGAATCAAAAGGTGTAAGGAAGGCAGAAGGATAATAGAAATATTGATATAAGTTAGAAAAGGGGCAAAATGAGGCTTAATGAGATGAATATTTAACTTGTGTAGGCAGTGTAATGTACTAGGAAAAAATATGGAGTTCGTACAATGGACTGGGGAAACTAATGGAGGAATATATATAGTGATTTAGAAGGCTAGAATTATGAGGAGGGAGAGAAAAAGTAAAGAATGGTCTGAAAGGAAAAACTTAATACTAATAAAAAAAAAGAAAAAAGAAGAAGAAGAAAACAAAATAGATTGGTTAGAAATTGGCACCCTTAAGTTGTGGGCCTATGAAAAATTGTTGTCTCTTAGAGCCACAACAGAAAACAGAAGGCAGAAAGATGCAGGAAGGATAAGCGAGAGTTTGTAATACAGAATCAATATATACAGTGAGTGGGAAATTACTGAATAAGAAGCTCAGCAAAGAAGCGACAAGCTGGCAGGACCTATTAAAAAAAAATGGAAGGAAAAAGGAAGGGGGGAGGAAAAAGGAAATAATAGCAATAGACCAGAAAGTAACAGAGAGAAACCAAAGATCCACACAGTCAAGCAGTCAAACAGAGCTAAGGGGGGTCAATGATTCCCCTAGGGTCCACGTGGATCCTTCCTGCCTACTTGTGTTTATCAATGAATTTCCCCACAGGGTTCTATATGCAGGTCCTGAAGCAGCTTTTAGCTATTAAACTAAATTAAAATGAATTTATTTTTCATTTGTTGAAGTGACCTCACATTTTTTTTTTAATTTTTATTTTTTTAGCCAAATGCAGGACCCAAAATAATTCCTCCCTAGACCAACCCCCTTACGGAAGGGACCCTAGCTGGGCCAGTGGAAATTAATCAAGCACGTCCCACTTTCCGGACTCCCCAGGTTAGCTGAAGCTCTGATGTTAGTCAGTGAGGAGTGCTAGAGTCGGCGGATTCCGCCTCTTCTGGTGCAGAGCTCCAGCGTCACCGGGCTTCTCAGTAAATCAGTTTGAGTGCAGATTCGCGTCTGCTCTCAGCCTAATTGTGCTTCAGGCCGGCTTATCTGCTCCCCAAAGCTATGGGGCAGTGCAGGCAGCCAGATCGATGTCTACAAATATAAAATACCCTTCCCTGTCTTCCAACAGAACCCTCCCTTTTTTGGGAAGTGTCCCTTCCTCCTGCCTCCACAGCGGCCTGGGTCTTATCCCTGGGTAGCTAGGGAAATCAACTGTGTTTCCCATCCAAAGTCCCCCCTCTGGTTCACCGGGTGCTAATTAGCTCGTTTGCTCTGTTCACACAAGTTCCAAGGGACACCAGGCAGCCGGATCCCCAGAAAATAAAACTTTTTCGCCACTCCCGCGGCTCCAAATGGCCGTTTTATTTAATTTTCTTTTTTTTCCCTAACTGCGGGGCTCAGCTGCCTGTGCCAACCTCCACAGGCAGCCTCAAAACTCATGAATCTCCACCGTTTTGTCCACGCCGCTGATCCACTCAGATAGATGTCCCAAGCTTCTCACTCCATGTGTGCACAGAACAGACCCCTGGGCAGAACCCCGTCCACCATCTGCCTTGCTCTGGGAGCTTGCAGTGTGCGCCCTCCTACACTAACACCATCTTGGCCCTGTCCACAACCTGTCTTTAAAACACCATACGAAGCTATAGTGGTCAAAACTGCATGATATTGGCACAAGGATAGACATACTGACCAATGGAACTAAAGTGCGGTTTCTCATGTAGATCCTCACAAATATAGTCATCTGATATTCAACAAGGCCACCAAGCTCACTCAGTTGGGAGAGAATGGCCTCTTCAACAAGTTGTGCCTGGAGAACTGGATATCCATGTACAAAAGGATGAGAGAGGAACACCATTTCACACCTTATATAAAAATCACCTCACAATGGATCAAAGATCTAAATATAAGAACCTAGACCATAAAGACCTTGGAAGATAATGTAGGGAACCATCTACAGGATCCTGTAAAAGGAAATGTTTTCATGAACTTCACATACAAAGCACTAGCAGTAAAAGAATGAATAGCTAAAAAGGATCTCCTCACAATTAAAAACTTTTGCACCTCAAAGGATGTTATCAAGAAAATAAAAAGGCAGCCTGTTCAATGAGAGAAAATATTTGGAAACCATGTTTCTGATAGAAGCATTATATCCTGCATATATAATGAAATTCTACACCTCAAAAATAAAAAGACAAACAACCCATTTAAAAACTGGACAAATGAACTGAAAAGACATTTATCCAAGGAAGAAATACAAATGGCTAAAAAGCACATGAAAAATGCTCGACATCACTAGCTATTGTGGAAATGCAAATCAAAACTACAATGAGATATCATCTTACACCCATTAGAATGGTGGTTATTAAAAAATCCAGCAGACTATAAGTGTTCAAGAGGATGTGGAAGAATGGGAACACTCATCCACTGCTGGTGAGATTGTGGAATGCTCCTGCCACTGTGCAGGACAGAATGTGGTTCCACAAAAAAATTAAATATAGATCTTCTGTATGATCCAGCAATTCCACTGCTTTGTATATACCCAGAAGAATTGAAAGGAAAGACATGAACAGATATATGCACACCAATGTTCATAGGGGCATTGTTCACTATTGACAAAAGTTGGAATCAACCCAGGTGCCCCATCAACAGATGAATGGATAAAAAAAAATGTGGTACATACATACAATGGAATATTACTCAGTTTTAAGAAGGAATAAAGTGCTAACACATGGGATAACATGGATGAATCTTGAAGACATTATGTTGAGTGAAGCAAGCCAGGCATTGAAGTATGAACAGTACATGATCTCACTGATATGAACTAAGGAAATTGACCAGTCTCTGAGAACTGTTGTCTGAAAGAGAGGTTTATAAGAAAGAGAAAGAGAAGAGAAAGTTTTGAGCCATCACCCATACGGACATAATCTATGTTAAGTGACAGAGTGTAGTTGTGTATTGAAGGGATAGGACAGGTGGGTAGTGAACACTTTTGATTTGTGGGTATGAAGTTGAAAGTACAGAGGTGGGAATGCTCTTATGACAATATGACAGGGAAGAGTAACTGTTTTAGGGTGTTTGTTGGGGGAGCTTTCAGGACTGGGCACATCTGGAGTAGGTTTCTAGGGTGTGTGTGAGTGTTCATTCTGTGGTAATGTGTTGGATCAGGGGGTGGAGACCCATATAATGAGTGTGAAAGTGTTGGACTCCCATCTTTGGATGGACTGATTTGTTCAGCAATAGACAGGCGGGGGCCTCTCAAGAGCAAGGGTGGTTCCTAATAGAGGAGGACAAACCAGTGTGTCAAGACATCATGTTGCATGTAACTATAAATCTTGTCATCCAATGAGTCAAGCCAGGGGATCATCATGGGCCCTGGGTGGATGGGGAGGGAGGAACAGAATAGATCAAACACGGGGTATTTAGTGGTCAGTGGAAATGTTCTTCATTACCTTACAGTGATGAACACAGGACATGGTAATATCATCAAAATTTTAAAAAGTGTATGGTCTAAAATGTAAACCATAGTGTAAACCATTGGCAATGTTTAGTAGCTATTTTTCACTATTTGTATATCAGTTAAAACAATGCTACCATCCATATGCTAAAAGGTTTTAATATGGGGTGAGGAAAGGGGGAGGAGTTTGGGTATATGAGAATGTCTGTATTCTGTGTGTGACTTTGCTGTGACCCAAAACTTCTTTGAAAACAAAGTGAAAAAATTGAGAAACTGGGGAATGAGAGGGGAAGGTGCCCCAGTACAGACTGGACCCCAGATATTGCAGTGATAAAAGGCAAAATGTCAAAATTTTTTTTTTTAATTTTTAAAAATATTTTTCATTTTTTAAAATCCCAATCTTTTAATTTTAATTTTGTTTTTTTTTAAGTTTTCATATATTTTATGTTTACATTTAAACTCATTATTATTTTATTTTCCTATTAATTGTATTTGACTAGTGTATTGGCTTCATCTTTAAAGAAACCTTGGATCACGGAAGGTTTAAACTGGGGTGGGAGAGGATCATTGGTGGGGGTTGTCCGGGATGTGGTGTGTATGGGAGGAAGTTCACCTGAACATACATACAAGGTATATAAAATTATTCATATGTTTATGGGGCATTGTCACATTGGGTGGAGAATCACTCATTAATTGAGGGAATACTGAATTCTCTTCCTGGAGAACTCTGCCACATTCTCCAAGGGAGCAGCAAAAGTCCCACAAGGGCAGGGGCAGTGAGGGCCGAGGAGGATGATCCACTGAATGGGCCCTGATATTGATGACTAGCCTAATGCATCTTTGCTCTTGAAATTGAAACAAGCTATTTGTATGGGGTGCCTAAATGTTGCCTCCTGAGAACCTCCTTGTTGCTCAAGTGTGGCCTCTCTCTAAGCCAAACTCAGCATATGTATGCATTACCTTCCTCCCAGCTTGGGACATGACTCCCAGGGATAAGCCTCCTTGGCACCAAGGGATTACTACAAAGTGCCAACTGGCAACATGACTAGAGAAATTCCTCAAATAAAGGGGGGGGGGGAATGTAAAGACAGATGAGTTCATATGACTCAGAGACTTCAAAGTGAGTCAGGAGGTAATCCCAGATGTAGTGCTTATGTACATCTCAGTAGGACCTCTTAAAATTCCAAAGTAGAAATCACCCCAAGTAGAGGGACTATGAGGGCTCTGGAGACACCCAGGTCCTGTGTCAGGGCAGAGAGCTCCAGAGTTTTGGGCCTTGCCAATGGGCCCTACTTTAGAATTTGTGCTCCTGATAGTGAGAGAGTTGGACTCAAATATGTCTTCCCTGCACATTGCTCATTAGTCCCTTCTATTCAAACCTATACGTAGTGCTGGAGTTTGTAGATGTACATCCAGAGACTGGAGTCTTTGGGTTGTCCATGTGCTAGCTAGGCCCAGAATCTCAGTGGAGCTGTAACTCCTGCTCTACAGCTCAATGGACTCAACCAGAACACCTGGCGGGAAGATGATGATGGACAACAGCCATCCAGGGAATGGAGAGTGTCTGCTGCTGCAGGCAGGATAATCCCATCCATCTTATCCAAGGGATATAAGCCCACTCTCAGTTGGAGGTGGAGTGGACATCACCATCCCAGACTCCTTGGGATTGGGGAAGAGCTATGGACTAGAGTGGATTTACTGGTATTCTATTATAGACATATTATGTTTCAAATAATGGAAGAAATTACAACATTAATGTGGAGGCAGTGTCCACTGGAGGCTTTGGGGGAAGGGACAGGGAAAAAGTACTTTTAATACAGGGACATTTTTGGGATGTGGGAATTGTCCTGAGTGACCTTGCAATGACAGAAGTGGCCATTTTATATAATCATATAACATGCAGAACTGTGTGGGAAAGAATGTGATCTACAATGTGAAGTATGGTCCATGCTTAATGGCAAAGTCCCAGGATGTGTATATCCATTGCAGGTGATGTACCACATTAATGAAGGATGTTTATGTGGGAGGTTGTGGGAGGTGTGAGAGTTGGGGAATATGGGAATCCCTATAATTTTTGTGTAACATTTATGTAATCTAAGTATCTTTTAAAAAATAAAGAAAAAATTATTTTTAAAAAAGAAGTGATTTTTGAATTGCACAGAAAAATATGCTCTAAGTGTTAGAATGTAACAGGGTGACTGTTAAAGGAGTGAAAGTTCATGGAACAGCCTTGTTGTGCAATGGGTAAAAATTGACCAGCTCAGAAAGCATGTGAGAATTGGAAATTTAGTAAGCTGAGATATGTGTGCAAAACATAAATTGAGTATCACACAGTGGGGGAACTGAACAACTGAATTTCAAGGGGTCGTACTTAAATGATGTAGAATTCATTTTCAAGTAGATCCTATTAAGTTACTTGCAGCAGCTGTGCAAGGAGAAATAGTTGAGTGGCTTAGGGAGGGTGTATAATGAGAAGAATTAAGGAACCTGCAAGGTTATGCAACAGGTGTAATTGAATAACATAGCACAGAGGTGAGTATCATGCAGTAGATTGTAAGGAGGGAAATGGAATATCACAGAGTGGGAATGAAAATCATGTATTTTTCTGGTTTAAAATGGGTATGCAAGAAGTAAAAGTTTAATAGCACACTTAAGTGTGCAAGGAGTGATAAAAGAATAGCATAGAATGGGTGTGTTCAGAGCATTTGTGAAATAACCCACAGTAACTGTGCATGTTCAATGAATGGAAGGCATAACATAGCTTTGCTGGAGAAAGGGAGTAAATTTAATAATATAAGCAGGTGTTTTGCCAAATGGATGTACCATGGAGAACACTTGCTGTGCAGGTAACTTAAGTTGAAATGTGGGTTGCAAGGAGTGAGGATTGAATAGCACAGAGTGGGTGTGCATAGATTAGTGGATGAAAAATTCTAGTTGTGCAATGTGTGCAAGGTGCATTGCAAAAAGATGGAGTGCAGTGATTTTAAGTTGGACTGTTTGTAGAAAATGTGCAAGAAGTTTATGTTGATTAGTACACAAATATTGTGCCACAAAAGATATAGTTAGTTTTAAGGAGTGATTATTGAATGGCAGAGAACAGTGGTGCAAGTGTGAACATTGGATGGTGCTTAATAGGTATATAATTAGTGTTGAATCATAAGCAGTGGGTGTGAGAGGGATTATAATTCAGTGGAACAGAGTGTGTGTTCTGGCAGTTTAAATGAATGTTACAACCTGGTGGTATAATGATTAGAGGTTAATATCTGAGTGATAGCGTGTAATGATTGGAATTTTAACATTTCACAAAGTGTGCTCAAGGTGTATAATTTGAACAACAAAACATGCATGCAGCTTTTATAGGTAAATAGATCTGCTGAGTGTGCAGGAAGTCATATCTGGATGATGCAGAATGGGTGTTCAAGGAGATCTTGAATTGCAAAATATGCCAATACTAGAGGTAATGGTAGGAGGAAACAGCAAGGCTATGCAGAGAGGAAATGGAGGTAACAGTATTGCTATGCAATAGGTTAAGTTGAATAGCACAGAGAGGATTGTCTGAAACCAAAGTTGAATGGAGTACAATGGGCATATGACATTGTAAGCTGAATAGAACACAGTAGTATTCAAAGAGTTATGGTCAAATAACAAATGGAGGAGATCCAAGGTTTGATGTTTTAATGCAGTGTGCAAGAGTGGATGTTGGATGGTGCAGAATGGATGAACATGCTGTGGGTATTGAATTGCAGAGGAAGTGTGGATGGAGTCATAGTTGTATGGCACACAGTGGGTATACAGGGAGTGGAGAGGAATGGCATCAATTTTGTGTAACTAGTGAAAATGAAATAGCAAATTTGGGTACAATGAATGAAAGGTGCACCCATGCTGTGCCATTTAACTATCACACCTTGTAAAGCTACTGTTTGTGAATTAAAAATCCTTACACACCAGTTCTGTATCATTCAAATATGACTGTTTAAACACTAAGTTTTTACATTCACCTATGAATCATGCACACCCCCTGTGTCAACTTATATGCTTTGCAAAATCTTTGCAAGCCATTCAACTTCTAGTCATTGTAGGTTGTCTGATTTTATACACATTGCCCAATAAGGATATGTCATGTTCTTTCCACAACCCTGCAAAATTCACCTATTACTTCATGAACATTTGTTTAACAAACATGCCTTGCACACCACCTCTGTTCCACCCACATCCAAATTTTTGCACACCTTTTCTGTGCCAATTATCTCTCCTGATTGGCTCACACTCATTGTGCAATTAAACATCCACACATTGCAACCCAATCTTCAACAGCCACCACATTGCAACACTTTTCACACCCACTGTTGTGGCTATACCTTAAAACAAGATGGATCAAAATGTGGTTTGGACAATGAAATGGATGATGCTGTTTATACACCAGGAGGATATGAAAAATTTTATTACTCATATAATGAGGTTATTTGTGGAGAGCAGTGTAGACTTTCCAAACAAATCCAATAATGACATGAAAGAGCAAGGAAATGCTTGGGTTTTTCATCATGGTTAGGGGTTGAGGCTGAGGGATCCTGCACTAAGTCAGGAGTATTCATAATTTGAATCTTCCATAGGCACCAAAGGTGAGGGCAACCAGGATTTCCTATAAGCCTGCCCAAATATATGGAAGAAGGGGAAGATAAAGAGATGAGGTTTAAAATATGTCAGCAGTCAAAAAATGGAGTCAGACACTTTCTTACAATCCCTCACTGGTGTTTGATGAATAAAATATACCATGTTTAATTGAATTGAATTTGAACTTAAGTAAGCCATTATGGGGCTCTCTGAGACCTGCAAACTTAACTCAATAAGGTGAATGTTTTGTTGAAAGCCTTCTCCAAGACCCTGGAATTGTGTATTCTGAAAGAGAACTGGCTGCCTTGGTCACTTAATAATGTCTGGAACTACAATTTGGATAAGGAATGGCTTGGTGAGATCTTGAATTGTGGCTTTAGTTTGTGTAGAGACATAGGTGTCTTTGATTTATATTTTGGGTATCTATGATGCAAATTATTTGGAGGGTACTTCATCTATTCAGGGATAATATTGGATAATAAATTGTTCTTGCTGAATTTGGTCAAACCATATATCCAGACCATTGATAGTCGCCCAAGAGTCTGTAAAAATGTGCTGACGGTGCATATTGTTGGCTAAGGAATCCAGAACTAAGAGAACTTAGTTGGCCAGTTGTGTTGATATATGCATCCCATATTTTGTCTGGGACATCTCAGTTAAGTGATATAAAGCAACAGCTCTTCAGTGAGATCTATAAAGTGTGATTACAACTATAAAGTGTATGGATTCCCTTCATTCTTCATTCAGTTGATCCCAATGGACTTTCTAAGTAGTCAAGGGGTCAAGGGGTCTGCAAAAGTGATGGCTTCCTCTAGCACTATGGCATCTTTCAAAGGATTGAGGAAAGAAGAGGCAACTTCTATTGCATATAGGATATGCCAGAGAGCCCAGGTTTGGCACCAAGTGTAGCAAGGAAGCCTCAGTGGCTGTATTGGTCTTGAAGGGTGCTCATTCCATGACATAAGGCATAATGGAAATCTGGATACAAAAGTCCCTTGGCTCAAGGTCTGTGAAAGTTTTTATTTTCAGGAGAGGCCAGCATGTGGCCAGCAATTGCCATTCTAATGGCATGTAGCATAGGTTCCATGAGGATTGTTTCTTGCATCAGAAGCTCATGGGCAAGTTATAGCTAACGTCAGTGATCCAGAGTCTGTAAAAGGCATGAGAAGAAGGTGGTAAATCCTCTACAGTGAGGGAGGCTCTGGAGGGCATGAAGAAGAATTTCTATTTTTTTTTTTTTGAAACTTTGACAGCTTCTAGAGATTTTTGAGAGGGCCCCATTTAAGGGGGGCTAATTTGCAAGAAAGGACATACATAGACTTAAGCACTATTTTTAAATGAATAGTATGTTGTCTCTCAAAACTAAAACAACTACAAAAACCATATAAGCTAAAACATATTGGACTTGTTTTAAAATTGTGAGTGCTGAGTCAATTTTTCTTGACATTATCAGTGATGGGGCAGCTCTTATATGGCCAAATAGTGTTCAGGACTTTGAGGTGCCTTGCATTATGTGTGGGACAAGGGCCCATTTATAAACTCCTTCTTGTCTATTCACGTCTTTGCGTAGTAAAGGGTTAACTCAGCAGGTCTTGGATATTCAAACCATGCATATTCTAATGTAAGTTCTGTTCATTAAGCTCCTGGGAGATAAAAATCTGAGCCTTGTGAATATTCTGCATATTAAGAATATTTTTGTATGCTTGAAGCCTTGGGTGATGCCACAGACTTTATGCTAATAATGTGATGTTTGTGAATACCTGTTTCTGTATTTCTGGAGCTTTGGACACACTCTGTCATTTTGACTTGAGGGGGTCTGGAGACTGAACTTCTAATGTTGGTCATATGGATACACAATTCCTATATGAGTAACACCCATTAAAATCCCTGCACACCATGGATCATTTGAGCTTCCCTGGTTGGTAACACTTCTCATGTATTTTCACACATCATTGTCAGGAGACTTAAATGTTGTCCATACAAATTCCCTAGAGAAGACAACTGGAAGCTTGTGCCAAATGCTTTCTAGACAAATTTTAAACTGCATCCTGTCAGTATAATAAACCGTTAGTATTCACAGTATAGTTTTCAGAGTTCTGTGAGTCCTTCTATTAAATCATTAAAACTGAGTTTGGTCTTGGGGACTCCCTACTTAGACCTGAATGATTGTTTCAAATGATGCTCTTTGGAGGAGGCTGTTTTCAATATAATCTCATACCTGTGACACAGGACAAAGGTGAATTCCAAGACTTTGCCTGAGAAGTGTATTGTGTCCCTTCGCAGATGAAGGCAAATCATGACTGACTGGCTGTTGAAATAGGCACTGAACAAAATTTATTAACCCAAATATTGAATAGAAATATATTTACTCATTGTTGATTGGATCGAATCAGAAATTTCAATATTTTGGATACAAAGGCATTAGTGGATGGGGACACAGCATTAACATTGTGGTGATTCACCATGAGGAGCCAGTCATTCTTTTCAAGATTAAGAACAGGTCAAATTAGACTTAAAAGGTCAATAGGTATAGTTTCAAACCTTAAAGGCCATGTTTTGATTTATTTTAGACTGTCTTAATTATTTTAAGTGGAAAGGGGTGGAGGAAGTTAGCCTATTGGGCCACATTTTGTCAAACCAATTTGTAAGTGCTAAAGACAATTTCAATTTATTACACATTGGGTCAAAGTGTCCAGGTCCATTAAGGGAAATTTTAGGGCAATGGTGCTGTGAACATAGGGTATTTTGTCAAGCACTAGTTCTGATACTTATACTGAGTCATACATTTGTCCTCTATTTTTGTTTAGTAATTCCCTAAAACTATAGGGATGCATGGTTTAAATTTAATGGAATCCTCTTAACTGTAACTTGAGCCCTAGTATTAAGGACATGACAGTTTGCCAGTTAATGCATATCAGTAAATCCTTATGTTAATTTAGAACTTAAGTTGTAGAGGTGCAAAAGCTCATCACTGTTTTATCTCTTCATTGTATATTTCTCTTAGTACAAATAGGATTTCCATTTGGGTTACACTGTGGACTTTTGTTTCAGTTTTACCTTTCTTCAGTTTTACATTCTATCTTAATGTGAATCTCACACCTTATACCAAAATTATGAAAAAATGGATCATAAACCTAAAAGTAAAATGTAACACTAAAAAAAAATTTAGAATCATAAGAGAAAAGTAATGTCACAGAGTTTGTACATATTACTATGTATTAGAAAAAAACTTATAGAACAAAACACAGAAAAAAAACTAGGGTTTTGTGAGGAGTTCAAAGGCATGATAGTGAAAGCATGATCCAGAAAAGAAAAAATGTAGATTGGACTTCATCAAAATTGAAAACTTTTGCTCTGCCAAAGACCCTGTTAAA
>JAKSZT010025713.1:1545885-1557845 GCA_026826555.1 Tolypeutes matacus | reverse complement strand
TGCTCTCCTCCTTGCAGGTCTTGGAATTTTACTCTATTCTTTACAGTTAAAGGATCAATCTGAGGGTTATCTTTAGCACAAATGACATACTGGTCATTCACAGTTTGAATCGTTCTTCGTAAGTTAGGACAACTAGAAATTTTGATATCTGCTGAAGAATAGTCTCTCATGCATAATGCCTCTGCTTGTGTAAGGGCAAGACAATAGGTTTGACTAAGTTCTTGGGGAGGAAGATTTTGTTATCCTGTGAATCTTCCCTCACTAGCCAACCACTTTGTGTTGTTCTACTATAATCCCATTCCTTGCTCTTGATAAGTCTTTTTCATATAGCTGGAGGTTGGGCTTTTATTGAGGTGTGAGTTGTTAAAGAAGCCATAGTTATTGAGGTTCACTGAGTGTAATGATAGCATACCCAATGCACCACTTTTCATGACCCATAAAACTGCTTCCATCTTTAAAAAGTTCTAGATCTGGGTAAAAGAAGAGCACATCTGTAAGTACTGCTCTACTGGATTATATCTCATCAATTAGCTGTACATAATCATGTTTAGGAGATAACCATTCAGTTTCATAGCTGGGATCCAGAATGAGGGTGGCTGGGTCTAACTTAGTCATTGCATTCAATGTGATATTAGGATTGTCTAACATTGCAACCTGGTCCTTGTTTAATCCTCCCATAGTGAGCCTATGCCCCCCCCCCGTTTTTGTTCTAACAATGTTAAATGTAGGGAGGTGTAAAGATCACTGTAAACATTAAAAACTTCTTATACAAGGACACAGGTGGCTGCCACAGCCTTAGGCAAACTGGCCACCCTTTGTCCACTGTATCTATTGCCTCCAAAATGTTGTGTTAGGACTCCTAGTACAGCTTCTTATCACTCCTGCACTAATGAATGGAATATTTTCATAGGGTCAAGCAGTCCCAAAGCTGGACCAGTAAGGAACTCTTGCTTAAGGTTCTGAAAGCAAATGCAAATTCTGGTGAACAGACTAGGGACTCTTTCACATTTCCGTAAGGACCTCACACAGTAGCTTGGCTATAAGTCCAAAATTTGGTATCCTCAGTCTACAATAACAAGCCAAGCTGAGAAAATCCGAGTTCCTTTTTGTTCTTAGGCTCTGACACTCAGCATAAAGATTCTTTTCAACTGGGCAATAGAGCCCATTGTCCGTCTGATATGTAAAATGGGTTTGTGTAAACTGAGTCTTCTTTTCTGATACTTTATATCCATTTTTCAACTGGTCTCTTTATCATTATTACAGTGTTTTCATGTAAGGTTTCATGAGTTTCACTAGTAATGAGCGTATCACCTACATATTGGAGAACAATTCTAATTGCAAGATGGCATTGTATTCTAGAGACATTTTACCAGGTTAATTTTAGTATTGTGGCTATACAGTTTTGCACAGTGAAATCACTCTTTTCTTAGTCATAAGTTCATAGCCAAATTGTTTCCAATTATTTAAAATACAGTCTGAGGACTATTTCTTTTACTTCAAAGCTCTGATTGTTACTCGTATTTATGAACTTCCTCCTGTTTTCTCCAAGAGACCACAATATGCTTATACCAAAACTATAACCAATTTATTAGACATTACTAGGTGAGGGTCCTCTCTACCAGGGTGCTGCTCCCCTGGCCCCCTAGGTGTCTTCAAAACCAACAAATCAATAAACCAAGAGTGGCTAAGCTACTTACAGCTTTGGAATGAGATTTAAACCCACGACCACAATAACCACTCAGTTAAAACTTAAAGCCACTCACCAGACTCAAGGAGGAAGTTTGGCTGTTTCCCTTGGTGATCTTCAGCTGTCTGGACAGTGACACTCAGGTGCTAGAGGACCCAGTCCCAGCTCTCAGGACAAAAAGTTCTGATGAGTCCACTGGGCAGCAATCTTCTCAGAGATTGCAGGGTGCCATCTAAGGTTCCAATTTGAAGGGGACTCATGTGAGTTCCCTGGGTTCTTTTTTTGCCTGGCACAAAGAATTGGGATCCAAACCAAGGTTTGATCATGCAAGGGAAAGTTTATTAAACTAAGGGAGGTCTGGAGACAAAGTCTCAAATCAGCTTCCCCAAATAGCAAAAGTAGTAACATTACATTGGCTTGTTTAGGAAGGAGTTGAAGGGGTTGGTTTCAAGATTGGCAGCTTGAGGGTGATGGGCACAGCTGGTGGCACTCACCAGGCAAATGAGGTGGGCATCACCAGTCCTCTTGATGGGACCTCCTTCTGAGGCAATCCCCATGGGCTGTGTCCTCACACCCCAGCCTGACTCAGTGGGGAGGTGGACTGAACAGTGCAATAAGACTCCAGAAAGTTAAGGCCCTGGGTGCCAAGTTCTCACTCAGGCCCATCTCCAGACAGAAGAGGAGACTGATCACTTCCCAAAATTTTGAGTACCAAGAATCCAGAATAGGGCAATCCCTGTGGGAGGGACTGCATAATCTCTGAGCGATTGTGTGTGTAAGTGAGGATGACAGAGGCCTACCTCTGTTATTCCAGTCTGTGACTCCAAAGCTTTATGCTATGGAGTCCATGTGGGCCTTAACCTGTTTTCCACAGCTACATCATATGGCATAACGGACCACCCCAAACTCTGACTGGGTGGCTTAGCCAAGATAAGCCAACATTCTCATGAGAGACATGGACAGACGGACTTCTGAGTGGCCTCAGAAGAGGCAACCCATTCCTTCATTTGTCTTGCACCACTGACTCAGGGTGTGGATTTACTACTCTTAATTCCTGAGGGAGGGATTGTGTACCTTCTGAGTGATTGTGTGTGTGAGGGAGAATGATAGAGGCATGCCTCTGTTGTTCCAGTCTGAAACTCCAAAGCTTTATGCTATGGAGCCCATGTGGGCCCGAATCTGTTTTCTGCAGCTACATCATACAGCATAACACCCACCCCAAACTCTGCCTGGGCACCTTAGCCAAGATGAGCCAAAGTTCTCATGAGAGACACAGAGAGGCAGGCATCTGAGTGGCCTTGAAAGAGGAGAACCCTTCCCTTGTCTGCATTGCACCACTGACACAGGGTATAGACTCATCACAGTCAAAACCTACCATCTTAAACTGCATGCTCAAGACTTTCAAGAAGGATTTTCTGGAGATTATGGCATCTGGATGAACTCTGGCACCCTCCAAACCTTATGTGAAGTAGAGTGGCCCACTTTTAACATTGACTGTCTCTTGGAATGGACCCTTGGATATAGCCAGAGTCTGCACAGTGTGGCTGGTTGTCACTGGAACTCCTGGCCAACCTGATCAGTTTTCCTACATCGACTCTTGGTTAGAGATAGCCCAGACTCTACCCCCTTGGGTTTGATTGTGCATTGTAAGAAAGGGACAGAGGAGGGTCTTAGTTGCGCAGAGATCAGGTTTCAAGAAGCCAGTCATTCATCAAGGGCCCTTGGAGGAGGACTACCTACCCCCACCACCACTGCCATATGCTCTGAACACTCTAGCCTCTCCTCCTTGCCTGGGAGTGCAGGCAAATCTCCCAGAAACACCCCCACCATTGGTCACTCCCAGAACATTGCCCCCCTCTGAGAAAAGCCCTCGAATCCCAATAGCAAGGAGACCCCGGTCAGCACAACCATTATTATAGATGCCCTTCCATGAAACTCAGGGTCCAGCCTAGATCAGTGAGGATGGGATCATCTGACCTGGGAGGCCTGTTTTATACTATGAGCCCTTTACAACTACAGACCTCTTAAACTGGAAACACCACACCCCCTCTTACTTGGAAAAGCCCCAGGCCTTCATTGATCTCATTGAATCCATTTTCCAAACCCATCGTCCTACTTGGGATGATTGCCATCAACTCCTACTGACTTTAATATAGAGGAGAGACGATGGATTCTGATGAAAGCCCAAAAGTGGCTACAGGAGCAGGCCCCCACTGGTGTCTTAAGCTCAGAATATTTGGCATGAGAAGTGGCACCAGAGGCCCAGCTGAACTGAGACATCAGCACTGATCAGGGATGTGCTACACTCCAGCAATATCAGGAGGCGCTCCTTCAATGGGTCCTAGAAGGGGCAAAACGACCCACAAACATGACAAAGAAGACTTTAGTTACTCAAAAGTCCGATTAATCTCCAGGAGATTTCTATAAATGACTTTGTGAGGGCTTCAGAATCTATACCCATTTTGACCCAGAAGCTCCAGAAAACTAGAGGGTGGTGAATGTCGCCTGTTTTGCACAGGCAGCAACGGACATTAAAAGAAAGCTCCAAAAATTAGAAGGGTTCACAGAGATGAACATCTCTCAACTCCTTGAAGTCACCAACAAAGTATTTGTTAATCAAGATGAAGCCACCAAACGAGAAGCCAAGAAGTGAATAAACATCAAGCCTCCTTACTAGCAGAAGCCTTAGGAAATCCTGACCCCACCAGATGAGAAGGGCCAACTCAAAAATGGGGGAGAAGCACCAGAAGGGTGCCCCTGACCAGAGACCAATGTGCCTACTCAAAGAAAGTGGACACTGGAAAAATGAGTGCCCCCAAAAGACTCAGGCACATAGAGGGAACATACCTAAAGGGAAATACTGACATGAGCCCCAAGACATCTGATCTGGCTGGCAGGGCTCAACCCTGAATAATGGTGACCAGGCTCACTAGAACTTGGCCCCCAAGAGCCCCTGGTCAAACTATAAGCTGGGGGCTAGTCAATGACTTTCATGGTGGGCACTGGTACTGAAAATTCTGTGGTCACCACCCCCATCGCCCCCTTTAACAGAAAAACTGCTGGTATCATAGGAGTGACTGGTTTTTGTCAGTCAAGAACTTGCTAGCTTGGTGGCCATGAAGTGAGTCATGAATTTCTGTACTTGCCTGAATGTCCAGTTCCCCTGCTTGGTAGGGACCTCTTAACCAAACTGGGAGCCCAGATTTCCTCCAAACCTGAAGGACCAACAAGCTTAAGCCTCAGGACTGACCTCACTCTCCTCATCACCATACCCAAAAGTGAAGAATGGAGATGTTATGCAGAAGAAAATTCAGGTTAGAATCTGGAAAAACTGCTGGAACTTTCCTCCCAGGTTTGGGTGAAAAAAACCTACTGGAAATGGCACATAACCATGCACCCATCATCATCGACCTGAAGCCTGGAATGGTCCCTTTCTGGCAGAGGCAATATCTGATCCCCTGTGAAGCACATTTGGGCATGTTGAACATATAGATCACCTGAGAAAAGAGAGAATTCTAATTGAGTGCCAGTCACCCTGGAACACCCCATTATTACCAGTAAAAATGCCAGATGGGACCGGATATTGACCAGTGCAGGATTTATGAGCTATTAATAATGCCACTCTCACCTTACATCAGGTTGTTCCCAACCTGTACACATTGCTAGGATAGCTGCCATGAGAAGCCGCCTGGTTCACTTGCCTGGACCTGAAAGATGCCTTCCTCTGCCTGCATCTGACACCCCTGAGCCAAGCTCTGTTTGCCTTTGAATGGGAAGATCCCAAAAACCCCGCAGAAAACTCAGCTAACCTGGACCCAGCTCCTGCAAGGCATCAGAAACTCCCCTACCCTTTTTGGAGAAGCCTTGGCAGCAGATCTGGCCTCCTATCCCTAGGAGGACTGCAGGTGTGCCCTTTAACAATGCATAGATGACCTTCTACTTGCCAATGCATTGGAAGAGGACTGCTGGAGAGGGAACCAGACTCTCCTAAAACTCCTAGCACAGACAGGGTACAAAGAGTCTTGGAGAAAGGCCCATATCTGTAAACAGCAGGTAAGTACCTGGGGTTCAGCATCACACAAGGGCATCGGACACTTGGACCCAAACAAAAGAAAGTGATTTGCACCATCCCTACCCCCACCACAAAAAGAAAACTTTGTGGGTTCCTCCAGGCTTCAGGGTTCTGACACATCTGGATTCCTGGGTTTTCAGCCATGGCCAAACCCTTTTACAAAGTTCTGGCAGGTCCAGAAAAAGAGCCTCTTACTTGGGGAGAAGCTAAACAGGGGGCCTTTCAAAACATCAAAAGACAACTCAGTCAAGCCCCTGCCTTGGGGCTACTGGATGTAACTCAAAACTTTAACCTGTTCCTGTATGAAAAGAACAAAGTAGCAATGGGGGTTCTCACACAAACAGTTGGCCCCTGGCAAAGACCCATTGCTTACCTTTCCAAGCACCTGGACCCCTTGGCTGCACGGTGACCACCCTGCCTGTAAGCCCTGGCAGCAACCTTAACCCTCATCAAAGGAGATGACAAATTAACTCTCAGACAGGCAATTCATGTTATGGTGCCACATGCAGTCACTGCCCTAATGAACTCACATGGGCATCGGTGGACATCAAATCCCTGCCTCACACATTACCAAGGTTTACTCTGTGAAAACCCTCGAGTGACAATTGAAACTGTGCACAGTCTAAACCTTGCCACCTTTTTGCCAGATGAGGAAGGGGCTCCTGAGCATGACAGTGTTGAAGTGACCAAGAAAGTTTACGCCAGTCGCCTACAAGACAAACCACTACCTTCCCCAGATCAGACACTATTTACAGATGGGGGCAGTCTCACTAAAAATGGGGAAAAGCTTGCTGAATATGCAGTCACCGCTACAGAATGGGTGATGGAAGCAGCATCTCTACCGCGGGCATGGTCTGCGCAATGAGCAGAACTCTGGACACTGCTCTGAGCGCTGCAGCTTGCTGCTGGGCAAGCAGTAAACATTTACACTGACTCTAAGTGTGCATTTGCTACCATTCATATCCACAGGGTGACTTATAAAGAAAGAGGTCTCCTAACCACAGGGGGAAAGGAAATAAAAAACAAAGAACAAATCCTCCAATTGTTAGAAGCAATCTGGAAACCAGATAGAGTCGCCATCATCCATTGCCAGGGACATCAGAAAGGTATGGACATGGTCGTTCAAGGAAACAGGCTTGCTGACAAAGCAGCTCAGCAACCGGCTGAATGAACACACGAAAAATGAGTCCCAGAATTGACAACGCAGCTGTCTCTCTTAGGACAAGAAACTAGTCAACTAAGATATACCCAGAAGAATAGGAATGGGCTAAGAGAGAAAGGGGAAGCCAAAATCCTGAAGGAACTTGGCTGCTCCCAGATGACCAGATTTTTGTCCCAAAAGGAGCTGCTCATGCCCTCATCCAGTGATACCACTAACTCGCCCACCTAGGGAAAACCGCACTAGAAGTCTTGCTCAGGAGATACTACAACATAGCTTGACTGGCTTCTTTCTGTGCCACCATCAGCAGGCAGTGTCAAGTTTGTGTCAAAAACAACCCTTTGCAGGGCCCCCATACTCCATCAGGAATCCAGTACACAGGGACAGCTCACTTTGAAGATCAGACAGAAGACTTCACAGAAGTGAAACCAAGTCGGGGGTACAAAGATTTGCTGGTGATGATATGCACCTTTTCAGGCTGGATCGAAGCTTTTCCCATTCGCACTGAAAAAAGCAAGAGAAGTGACTAAGGCTTTAATTAGAGAAATCAGTTCCTGACACGGGCTTCCATTGTCTATTGGAAGTGACAATGGCCTGGCCTTCATGGCTAGTGTCCAAGAGCTAGCAAAAATGCTAGGAATCAAGTGGAATCTCCATACCCCTTACAGGCATCAGAGTTCAGGGAAAGTTGAATGCATGAATTGAACCCTTAAAGCCACCCTAGCCAAATTCTGCCAAGAAACTGGTCTACCCTGGGTAGACTTACTTCCTTTGACCCTTCTCTGAGTTAGGCATACCCCAGGCCCCACAGGCTATTCACCCTTTGAAATTCTATTTGGACAGCTACCCCCAATTATCTGGGCTTTCAGAGGAAATCTCAAACTTCTGGGGGAGGCTAGCCAAGATTCCATTCTCCAGCAGCTAAGGAAAACTCTAACCAAAATACATAAAACTATCTTGTCCTGGAACCTCATCCCCCTGAGACACCAGGTGCATCCCTACTAGCCAGGGGACCTCATCTGTGTCAAAGACAGGAAAAAAGAACCCCTTCAGCCTTCCTGGACAGGTCTGCATACGGTGATACTTGTAACTCCTACTGCTCTTAAAGTTGCAGGCATCGTCCCTTGGATCCATCATTCCAGGGTCAACCATCCTCCTTCTTGGAAGGGCTAACTGTAACATCACCCATCCCCTCAATGAGCATGACCAATGCACTGCAAACTCCACTATCTGAGTCTGTAACACCAATACCTACTGGTGCCTACCCCAGGATGGCCAGGGTATCTGTTACCTGGCTTGGCCACTACCATCATTCTCAGTGTATGGTGATGAATTGCCTTGAGAGCTCTCCCAAGCCAAATGAGTAATACAGGCGATTGTGCTACTCTTAGGACTAGGAGTAGTCAGGAGCATAGCAGTAGCAGGGGCCTCACTCACAGTTAGTCAGGACGGCTTACAAACTCTAGCATGGGAAACATCAAATGACCTCGAAGAAATATCAGGGGCTCTCAATGTGTTGCAAGCAGATAGACTCATTGGCATAAGTGGTTTTACAAAACAGGTGAGGATTAGACTTGCTCACCACAGGTTCAGAGAGGATCTGTCAGGCCCTGGGGGAAGAATGCTTTTTCATGCAAATTCCTCAGGGATAGTTAGGGACAAGGTGGTCCTACTAAAAGCATGAGCAAAAGACCACTTAACCAGTGTATACCAGGCATCTGTCAATGGGAACTACTTCCAGTATCTCCTTTCCTGGATTTTGACATTCATGCCAGTAATAGCTTCAGTCCTCTTCCTCTTAACTTTTGGGCCATGCATTCTAAAGTACCTAACACAATACATCACTTCCCACTTAAATGCTTAAAAACACCAAGTGATACCCTGTGCTAAATATCAGCCATTGGAGACTACATAAAAAACCCCATGTTAGCTGATGATGCCCCATAAAAAATTATAAGGGCATCAAAGGGGGGTAGGGGTTATAAAGAAAGGCCTGGGGCCCTAACCCCCCTCTGTAGAAACCCATATCTTTAGAAAAATAATCTCTCCTCAGTCCCTTTCTCCCACCCTCCCCTTATTTCCCTGGAATTCACATCCTTAGGAAGATAAGCATTCCCTACCTGCCCCTTTCAACTTGAATTTACAACTCTAAACAGATAATGACTCTTTTCCTCCCTAATAGCCCTCTGTTTTAAGAAGATAAGCTAACCTTGCTCCTTTTGCTTTTGTAACCCTGCCTGCCTGCTTGCTTAGGAATTTGCCCACATAGAGTTCTGCTTAAAGTTCGTATATAAACTTATGAAAATAAAAATATGGTGCTCCAATTTTTGAAGACTTGACTCTTTTCTGGGTCTGCGCAATTAAAACTTTGTTCATCCACCCCCTCAGAGCACCACTTGGATTTCATTCCATCTGCCACAACAAGACTTCACTAAAATCTGGAAAACTTTATAGTTTGTGGGTATCTAGATTTTGTGTTTAGCTTCAGACTACAGCTGCTAACTGATTTGTATTCTGATTGGATGGCTAATATTAGCTTAACTGGGCCTAACAGAGGAAGGGCAAAATTGGATGAGGGTAGTTAGAACAAATAATCATTACAAATTTATTATAAAATAAAAACATTTTTTAAAAAGTTTATTTCAAGATAAACATTGATCATAACTGTTTTTTAAAATTTATATTTGTATCTATCTTGTGGATGAGGCCAATATATATCTGCCTTATTTCTTATCCAGAAATGGCTGCTTATCTCATGGGATGAATATTAGATCTAGAATCCAAGCCCCTTTCAAATCTTAATTGCATATGTTGTTATTTGCCCCAGGCCTTCTCTTAATAATTAGTAAGAAAACTGTTCAGTTTTTATTAAGAATGAAACACATTTAGGTGTGAAAGGACATTTTCAGCCATAAAAGATGAAGTTATTATCAGATTATATGTAATGATTCTTCAGTTGAACAGAGATAATAGCTATTCCTATGCTGAAAAATTAGGATAAACATTTGTCTTAACTAAGGCAGGATGGATAAATTTGTGCTAAAAATATTTGAAGGGAGGACTCAGCAACCTAGACCATCCTTTATTGATGACCATCCACTTTGAATGTGAATAGAGTTGTAAAATGCCATGGAATTTATGCTTGTCCTACTTGATTCACAGTTAATTAAGTAGAAAGTATTTTTAACATTCTCTACCCAATACCTAGAGGGATGTTCATGAGTCATATCTGCCCCACAATCCCCAGCCCCAACACTAGTATATTTTTCAAGTGAATACATGTCACCCAAATCATTTGAATCAGACTCTCTTTCCAGGTATTGAAAACTGAGTCATTAAGATTAATTGTCACTGGTGGCTGAATCACATTCACTCTAGACAAAGTTTCTAAAATCTCCTGCTACTGATGTCTATGGATGAGCTCTGGGTCCTTTCCTTCTTAAATCTTGACTCTCAACTGCTCCTTGTAGTCCATGATACATTCAAGTACCCTTATATTGAATTTTCATGTTTTTAAAGTTGATGCTATCCATATAAGTTCTTGGGAGCTTATGGAGCATTGAGGCATTGTGTCATTGGACAAGGTGCATCTTATCTCTGGACATCATTTCTTCCATTGTTGTTCACAGAGATTACCATTTCCAGTTTGAGCTTTGGTTGAGACTCATTCTGCTTCATTCATCCGCAAATTCCATGGCTTCACAATGGACTTTGGTCAGCAGCTCTGTGAGATAGCTGAGCATTCTCATCCTAACCACTAAGCTGCTTCAGACACAGTAGCCACATTTTAACCATTTACACTGGCCCTATGGGGACATAGAGGTTTTCTGATACTTTGGAAGTAAGGCAAACATAGGAAATATGGTCAATTTATACATTCAATGTTATCCTTTCTTTTTGACTACTGCTACATCATGGGCTGTAGAATTTCTCTACAAAACTTATTGTTAAGGAAGATTGTGGAACATGGCCAATGGTTTAGGCAGATAAGGCTTAGTGCTTACTAAAACAACAAAGAAAAAGCCAGAGGCTGCCTTGGGGACATGCTTTGGGTCACAGGAAACAAAGACATTGCTTACCAACTCCCAGAAGACTGAGGGTCAGAGAGACAAAGAAGTCAAAACATGTAATTGTGAGTTATTAAACCTCCTGGCTACTGGGAAGGGCTCCCCTTACCCACCTCCAGGATATTAAGTGAGGGTAAATCTCATGGTGAATTGTATCTGAGAGGAGAGCAGGCATCTACCTCCATGGGAAGGTTCTCAGTCATGTAGGAGGGTACTGGATAGACAGGGAAGCCAGGAATAATCATGGGTTGCTAACCTTGGTGGCTGGAAGTGGCACACATACCTGGCACTCAGGGTAGGCAGACTAGTTGGAGCCCATGGGCCCCTGCTCCAAACAGGAGTGTGATGGCAGATTGCCTTTGAGGAAGAGGGGTCTGGAAAGATGGAGAGTGATTTCTTTGCAGTGAGTTTACCAGATGGGTCCTCCTTGAATATTGGAAGGGACCCCAAATCAACAGGGATAGGGGAGGGGGATCTCTTCAGGCAGGTGGTCACACCCAGCCACCTAGGTAAAGAGAGCAATTACAGGAGAGAGGAGGCAGAGACAGGCAGGGCATCTAAACTGGCAGAGGAAAAATGGGTGGATAGCCTTCTGAAAAGCTATTTATCCCAAGGAGGCAGAAGAGCTCAGTGGAAGAATTCCTGTCTAGCTTATATGAGGCCCATGGTTCAATTCATGGCTCTCCGTTGAGAAGCGATCCACTAGGCGTTCAGGCACCCAGCTGAAACTTTATGACAGGGAACATATAGACATTCTCTTTATATTAGCTTTTCTTGGAGTTCTTTTTTTTTTTTTTTAAGGTTACTTTTCTTTTATTTCCTTTATTTTACTCAATAAAATCATTTTCAAAATCTTCAGAGGGCAGGTTGCAGGGTGAGTGATTGAGGAACACCAGCAACCTGAGAAGATCCTTAGGTCTAAGAGAGAAGGCTGTTTTTCTGTGTTTTGTTTTCTTCTGTCTCCTTTTTAAAAAA
>JAKSZT010025713.1:1505455-1539825 GCA_026826555.1 Tolypeutes matacus | reverse complement strand
GGCAGCTTGAGGGTAATGGTCACAGCTGATGGCACTCTCCAAGTAAATGAGGTGGGCATCACCAGTCCTCTTGATGGGACCTCCTTCTGAGGCAATCCCCATGGGCTGTGTCCTCACACCCCAGCCTGACTCAGTGGGGAGGTGGACTGAACAGTGCAATAAGACTCCAGAAAGGTAAGGCCCTGGGTGCCAAGTTCTCACTCAGGCCCATCTCCAGACAGAAGAGGAAACTGATCACTTCCCAAAATTTTGAGTACCAAGAATCCAGAATAGGGCAATCCCTCTGGGAGGGACTGCATAATCTCTAAGCGACTTTGTGTGTGAGTGAGGATGACAGAAGCCTACCTCTGTTATTACAGTCTGTGACTCCAAAGCTTTATGCTATGGAGTCCATGTGGGCCTTAACCTGTTTTCCACAGCTATATCATATGGCATAACGGCCCACCCCAAACTCTGACTGGGTGGCTTAACCAAGATAAGCCAACATTCTCATGAGAGACATGGACAGACAGACTTCTGAGTGGCCTCAGAAGAGGCAACCCATTCCTTCATTTGTCTTGCACCACTGACTCAGGGTGTGGATTTATTACTCTTAACTCCTGAGGGAGGGATTGTGTACCTTCTGAGTGATTGTGTGTGTGAGGGAGAATGATAGAGGCATGCCTATGTTGTTCCAGTCTGAAACTCCAAAGCTTTATGCCATGGAGCCCATGTGGGCCCGAATCTGTTTTCTGCAGCTATGTCATACAGCATAACACCCACCCCAAACTCTGCCTGGGCACCTTAGCCAAGATGAGCCAAAGTTCTCATGAGAGACACAGAGAGGCAGGCATCTGAGTGGACTTGAAAGAGGAGAACCCTTCCCTTGTCTGCATTGCACCACCAACACAGGGTATAGACTCATCACAATCAAAACCTACCATCTTAAACTGCATGCTCAAGAATTTCAAGAAGGGTTTTCTGGAGATTATGGCATCTGGATGAACTCTGGCACCCTCCAAACCTTATGTGAAGTAGAGTGGCCCACTTTTAACATTGACTGGCTCTTGGAATGGACCCTTGGATATAGCCAGGGTCCGCACAGTGTGGCTGGTTGTCACTGGAACTCCTGGCCAACCTGATCAGTTTTCCTACATCGACTATTGGTTAGAGATAGCCCAGACTCTACCCACTTGGGTTTGATTGTGCATTGGAAGAAAGGGACAGAGGAGGGTCTTAGTTGCACAGAGATCAGGTTTCAAGAAGCCAGTCATTCATCAAGGGCCCTTGGAGGAGGACCAACTACCCCCACCACCACTGCCATGTGCTCTGAACACTCTAACCTCTCCTCCTTGCCTGGGAGTGCAGGCCGATCTCACAGAAACACCCCCACCTTTGGTCCCTCCTCCTAGCCTGGGAGGGCAGGCAAATCTCCCAGAAACACCCCCACCATTGGTCACTCCCACAACATTGCCCCCCTCTGAGAAAAGCCCTCGAATCCCAATAGCAAGGAGACCCTGGTCAGCACAACCATCATTATAGATGCCCCTCCATGAAACACAGGGTCCAGCCTAGATCAGTGAGGATGGGATCATCTGACCTGGGAGGCCTGTTTTATACTATGAGCCCTTTACAACTACAGACCTCTTAAACTGGAAGCACCACATGCCCTCTTACTTGGAAAAGCCCCAGGCCTTTATTGATCTCATTGAATCCATTTTCCAAACTCATCATCCTACTTGGGATGATTACCGCCAACTCCTACTGACTTTAATATGGAGGAGAGACAATAGATTCTGATGAAAGCCCAAAAGTGGCTACAGGAGCAGGCCCCCACTGGTGTCTTAAGCCCAGAATATTTGGCATGAGAAGTGGCACCAGAGGCCCAGTTGAACTGAGACATCAAAACTGATCAGGGATGTGCTGCACTCCAGCAATATCAGGAGGCGCTCCTTCAATGGTCCTAGAAGGGGCAAAACGACCCACAAACATGACAAAGAACACTTTAGTTACTCAAAAGTCCGATTAATCTCTAGGAGATTTCTATGAATGCCTTTGTGAGGGCTTCAGAATCTATACCCCTTTTGACCCAGAAGCTCCGGAAAACTAGAGGGTGGTGAATGTCGCCTGTTTTGCACAGGCAGCAACGGACATTAAAAGAAAGCTCGTGCAGCATGGGGCCATTTTGGGGTCATTGGAATTGTCCTGCATGACATTGCAATGATAGATACAGGCCAATACACAATTTTTCAAAATCTATAAAATTGTATAGGGCAAAGTGTAAACTATAATGTAAACTATAGTCCTTGGATAGTACACTGCTTCAATATGTGTTCATCAATTGCAACAAATGTACCACACTAATTAAGGATGTTGTTAATGTGGGAGAGTGTGTGTGGGGTGAGGCGGGGTTTAGGGGAATCTCCGATATATTTTCATGTAACATTTATGTGATGTAAAGCTTCTTTAAAAATTAAAAAAATTAAAAAGAAAAAAAAAAAGCTCCAAAAATTAGAAGGGTTCGCAGAGATGAACATCTCTCAACTCCTTGAAGTCACCAACAAAGTATTTGTTAATCAAGATGAAGCCACCAAACGAGAAGCCAAGAAGTGAATAAACATCAAGCCTCCTTACTGGCAGAAGCCTTAGGAAATCCTGACCCCACCAGATGAGAAGGGCCAACTCAAAAAGTGGACACTGGAAAAATGAGTGCCCCCAAAGAAAGTGGACACTGGAAAAATGAGTGCCCCCAAAAGACTCAGGCACATAGAGGGAACATCCCTAAAGGGAAATACTGACATGAGCCCCAAGACGATCTGATCTGGCTGACAGGGCTCAACCCTGAATAATGGCGACCAGGCTACTAGAACTTGGCCCCCAAGAGCCCCTGGTCAACCTACAAGCTAGGGGCCAGTCAATGACTTTCATGGTGGACACTGGCACTGAAAATTCTGTGGTCACCACCCCCATCGCCCCCTTTAGCAGAAAAACTGCTAGTATCATAGTAGCGACTGGTTTTTGTCAGTCAAGAACTTGCTAGCTTGGTGGCCATGAAATGAGTCATGAATTTCTGTACTTGCCTGAATGTCCGGTTCCCCTGCTTGGTAGGGACCTCTTAACCAAACTGGGAGCCCAGATTTCCTCCAAATCTGAAGGACCAGCAAGCTTAAGCCTCGGAACTGACCTAACTCTCCTCATCACAATACCCAAAAGTGAAGAATGGAGATGTCATGCAGAAGAAAATTCAGGTTAGAATCTGGAAAAACTGCTGGAACTTTCCTCCCAGGTTTGGGTGAAAAAAACCTACTGGAAATGGCACGTAACCATGCACCCATCATCATCGACCTGAAGCCTGGAATTGTCCCTTTCTGGCAGAGGCAATATCTGATCCCCTGTGAAACACATTTGGGCATGGTTGAACATATAGATCACCTGAGAAAAGAGAGAATTCTAATTGAGTGCCAGTCACCCTGGAACACCCCATTATTACCAGTAAAAATGCCAGATGGGACCGGATATTGACCAGTGCAGGATTTATGATCTATTAATAATGCCACTCTCACCTTACATCAGGTTGTTCCCAACCTGTACACTTTGCTAGGATAGCTGCCATGAGAAGCCGCCTGGTTCACTTGCCTGGACCTGAAAGATGCCTTCCTCTGCCTGCATCTGACACCCCTGAGCCAAGCTCTGTTTGCCTTTGAATGGGAAGATCCCAAAACCCGGCAGAAAACTCAGCTAACCTGGACCCAGCTCCTGCAAGGCATCAGAAACTCCCCTACCCTTTTTGGAGAAGCCTTGGCAGCAGATCTGGCCACCTATCCCTGGGAGGACTGCAGGTGTGCCCTCTAACAATGCATAGATGACCTTCTACTTGCCAATGCATTGGAAGAGGACTGCTGGAGAGGGAACCAGACTCTCCTAAAACTCCTAACACAGACTGGGTACAAAGAGTCTTGGAGAAAGGCCCATATCTGTAAACAGCAGGTAAGTACATGGGGTTCAGCATCACACAAGGGCATCGGACACTTGGGCCCAAACAAAAGAAAGTGATCTGCCCCATCCCTACCCCCACCACAAAAAGAAAACTTCGTGGGTTCCTCCAGGCTTCAGGGTTCTGACACATCTCAAGCCCCTGCCTTGGGGCTACTGGATGTAACTTGAAACTTTAACCTGTTCCTGTATGAAAAGAACAAAGTAGCAATGGGGGTTCTCACACAAACAGTTGGCCCCTGGCAAAGACCCATTGCTTATCCCTCCAAGCACCTGGACCCCTTGGCTGCACGGTGACTACCCTGCCTGTAAGCCCTGGCAGCAACCTTAACCTTCATCAAAGGAGATAACAAATTAACTCTCAGACAGGCAATTCATGTTATGGTGCCACATGCAGTCACTGCCCTAATGAACTCACATGGGCATCGGTGGACATCAAATCCCTGCCTCACACATTACCAAGGTTTACTCTGTGAAAACCCTCAAGTGACAATTGAAACAGTGCACAGTCTAAACCTTGCCACCTTTTTGCCAGATGAGGAAGGGGCTCCTGAGCATGACAGTGTTGAACTGACCAAGAAAGTTTACGCCAGTCGCCTCCAAGACAAACCACTACCTTCCCCAGGTCAGACACTATTTACAGATGGGTGCAGTCTCAATAAAAATGGGGAAAATCTTGCTGAATATGCAGTCACCGCTACAGAATGGGTGATGGAAGCAGCATCTCTACCGCGGGCATGGTCTGCGCAATGAGCAGAACTCTGGACACTGGTCTGAGCACTGCAGCTTGCTTCTGGGCAAGCAGTAAACATTTACATTGACTCTAAGTGTGCATTTGCTACCATTCATATCCACAGGGTGACTTATAAAGAAAGAGGTCTCCTAACCACAGGCGGAAAGGAAATCAAAAACAAAGAACAAATCCTCCAATTGTTAGAAGCAATCTGGAAACCAGACAGAGTCGCCATCATCCACTGCCAGGGACATCAGAAAGGTATGGACATGGTCGTTCAAGGAAACAGGCTTGCTGACAAAGCAGCTCAGCAACCGGCTGAATGAACACACGAAAAATGAGTCCCAGAATTGACAACGCAGCTGTCTCTCTTAGGACAAGAAACTAATCAACTAAGATATACCCAGAAGAATAGGAATGGGCTAAGAGAGAAAGGGGAAGCCAAAATCCTGAAGGAACTTGGCTGCTCCCAGATGACCAGATTTTTGTCCCAAATGGAGCTGCTCATGCCCTCATCCAGTGATACCACTAACTCGCCCACCTAGGGAAAACTGCACTAGAAGTCTTGCTCAGGAGATACTACAACATAGCTTGACTGGCTTCTTTCTGTGCCACCATCAGCAGGCAGTGTCAAGTTTGTGTCAAAAACAACCCTTTGCAGGGCCCCCATACTCCATCAGGAATCCAGTACACAGGGACAGCTCACTTTGAAGATCAGACAGAAGACTTCACAGAAGTGAAACCAAGTCGGGGGTGCAAAGATTTGCTGGTGATGATATGCACCTTTTCAGGCTGGATCGAAGCTTTTCCCATTCACACTGAAAAGGCAAGAGAAGTGACTAAGGCTTTAATTAGAGAAATCAGTTCCTGACATGGGCTTCCATTGTCTATTGGAAGTGACAATGGCCTGGCCTTCATGGCTGGTGTCCAAGAGCTAGCAAAAATGCTAGGAATCAAGTGGAAACTCCATACCACTTAGAGGCATCAGAGTTAAGGGAAAGTTGAATGCATGACTTGAACCCTCAAAGCCACCCTAGCCAAATTCTGCCAAGAAACTGGTCTACCCTGGGTAGACTTACTTCCCTTGACCCTTCTCTGAGTTAGGCATACCCCAGGCCCCACAGTCTATTCACCCTTTGAAATTCTATTTGGACAGCTACCCCCAATTATCTGGGCTTTCAGAGGAAATCTCAAACTTCTGGGGGAGGCTAGCCAAGATTCCATTCTCCATGGTTTGGTTATGTATCTCTAACCAAAATATATAAAATTATCTTGTCCTGGAACCTCATCCCCCTGAGACACCAGGTGCATCCCTACTAGCCAGGGGACCTCATCTGTGTCAAAGACAGGAAAAAAGAACCCCTTCAGCCTTCCTGGACAGGTCCGCATATGGTGATACTTGTAACTCCTACTGCTCTTAAAGTTGCAGGCATAGTCCCTTGGATCCATCATTCCAGGGTCAACCATCCTCCTTCTTGGAAGGGCTAACTGTAACATCACCCACCCCCTCAATGAGCATGACCAATGCACTGCAAACTCCACCATCTGAGTCTGTAACACCAATACCTACTGGTGCCTACCCCAGGATGGCCAGGGTATCTGTTACCTGGCTTGGCCACTACCATCATTCTCAGTGTATGGTGATGAATTGCCTAGAGAGCTCTCCCAAGCCAAATGAGTAATACAGGTAATTGTGCTACTCTTAGGACTAGGAATAGTCAGGAGCATAGCAGTAGCAGGGGCCTCACTCACAGTTAGTCAGGACGGCTTACAAACTCTAGCATGGGAAACATCAAATGACCTTGAAGAAATATCAGGGGCTCTCAAGGTGTTGCAAGCAGATAGACTCATTGGCATAAGTGGTTTTACAAAACAGGTGAGGATTAGACTTGCTCACCACAGGTTCAGAGGGGATCTGTCAGGCCCTGGGGGAAGAATGCTTTTTTTATGCAAATTCCTCAGGGATAGTTAGGGACAAGGTGGTCCTACTAAAAGCAAGAGCAAAAGACCACTTAACCAGTGTATACCAGGCATCTGTCAATAGGAACTACTTCCAGTATCTCCTTTCCTGGATTTTGACATTCATGCCAGTAATAGCTTCAGTCCTCTTCCTCTTAACTTTTGGGCCATGCATTCTAAAGTACCTAACACAACACATCATTTCCCACTTAAAGGCTTAAAAACACCAAGTGATACCCCGTGCTAAATATCAGCCATTGGAGACTACATAAAAAAACCCATATTAGCTGATGATGCCCCATAAAAAATTATAAGGGCATCAAAGGGGGGTAGGGGTTATAAAGAAAGGCCTGGGGCCCTAACCCCCCTCTGTAGAAACCCATATCTTTAGAAAAATAATCTCTCCTCAGTCCCTTTCTCCCTCCCTCCCCTTATTTCCCTGGAATCCACATCCTTAGGAAGATAAGCTTTCCCTGCCTGTCCCTTTCAACTTGAATTTACAACTCTAAACAGATAATGACTCTTTTCCTCCCTAATAGCCCTCTGTTTTAAGAAGATAAGCTAACCTTTCTCCTTTTGCTTTTGTAACCCTGCCTGCCTGCTTGCTTAGGAATTTGCCCACTTAGAGTTCTGCTTAAAGTTCCTATATAAACTTATGAAAATAAAAATATGGTGCTCCAATTTTTGAAGACTTGACTCTTTTCTGGGTCTGCACAATTAAAACTTTGTTCATCCACCCCCTCAGAGCACCACTTGGATTTCATTCCATCTGCTACAGCAAGACTCCACTAATATCTGGAAAACTATAGTTTGTGTTTAGCTTCAGACTACAGCTGCTAACTGATTTGTATTCTGATTGGATGGCTAATATTAGCTTAACTGGGCCTAACAGAGGAAGGGCAAAATTGGATGAGGGTAGTTAGAACAAATAATCATTACAAATTTATTATAAAATAAAAACATTTTTTAAAAAGTTTATTTCAGGATAAACATTGATCATAACTGTTTTTTAAAATTTATATTTGTATCTATCTTGTGGATGAGGCCAATATATACCTGCCTTATTTCTTACCCAGAAATGGCTGCTTATCTCATGGGATGAATATTAGATCTAGAATCCAAACCCCTTTCAAATCTTAATTGCATATGTTGTTATTTGCCCCAGACCTTCTCTTAATAATCAGTAAGAAAACTGCTCAGTTTTTATTAAGAATAAAACACATTTAGGTGTGAAAGGACATTTTCAGCCATAAAAGATGAAGCTATTATCAGATTATCTGTAATGATTCCTCAGTTGAACAGAGATAATAGCTATTCCTATGTTGAAAAATTAGGATAAACGTTTGTCTTAACTAAGGCAGGATGGATAAATTTGTGCTAAAAATATTTGAAGGGAGAACTCAGCAACCTAGATCATCCTTTATTGATGACCATCCACTTTGAATGTGAATAGAGTTGTAAAATGCCATGGAATTTATGCTTGTCCTACTTGATTCACAGTTAATTAAGTAGAAAGTATTTTTTAACATCCTCTACCCAATACTGAGAGGGATGTTCATGAGTCATATCTGCCCCACAATCCCCAGCCCCAACACTAGTATATTTTTCAAGTAAATACATGTCACCCAAATCATTTGAATCAGACTCTCTTTCCAGGTATTGAAAACTGAGTCATTAAGTTTAGTTGTCACTGGTGGCTGAATCACATTCACTCTAGACAAAGTTTCTAAAATCTCCTGCTACTGATGTCCATGGATGAGCTCTGGGTCCTTTCCTTCTTAAAGCTTGACTCTCAACTGTTCCTTGTAGTCCATGATACATTCAAGTACCCTTATATTGAATTTTCATGTTTTTAAAGTTGATGCTATCCATATAAATTCTTGGGAGCTTATGGAGCATTGAGGTATTGTGTCATTGGACAAGGTGCATCTTATCTCTGGACATCATTTCTTCCATTGTTCACAGAGATTACCATTTCCAATTTGAGCTTTGGTTGAGACTCATTCTGCTTCATTCATCCGCAAATTCCATGGCTTCACAATGGACTTTGGTCAGCAGCTCTGTGAGATAGCTGAGCATTCTCATCCTAACCGCTAAGCTGCTTCAGACACAGTAGCCACATTTTAACCATTTACACTGGCCCTATGGGGACATAGGGGTTTTCTGATACTTTGGAAGTAAGGCAAACATAGGAAATATGGTCAATTTACACATTCAATGTTATCCTTTCTTTTTGACTACTGCTACATCATGGGCTGTAGAATTTCTCTACAAAACTTATTGTTAAGGAAGATTGTGGAACATGGCCAATGGTTTAGGCAGATAAGGCTTAGTGCTTACTAAAACAACAAAGAAAAAGCCAGAGGCTGCCTTGGAGACATGCTTTGGGTCACAGGAAACAAAGACATTGCTTACCAACTCCCAGAAGACTGAGGGTCAGAGAGACAAAGAAGCCAAAACATGTAATTGTGAGTTATTAAACCTCCTGGCTACTGGGAAGGGCTCCCCTTCCCCACCTCCAGGATATTAAGTGAGGGTAAATCTCATGATGAATTGTATCTGAGAGGAGAGCAGGCATCTACCTCCATGGGAAGGTTCTCAGTCATGTAGGAGGGTACTGGATAGACAGGGAAGCCAGGAATAATCATGGGTTGCTAACCTTGGTGGCTGGAAGTGGCACACATACCTGGCACTCAGGGTAGGCAGACTAGGTGGAGCCCATGGGCCCCTGCTCCAAACAGGAGTGTTATGGCAGATTGCCTTTGAGGAAGAGGGGTCTGGAAAGATGGAGAGTGATTTCTTTGCAGTGAGTTTACCAGCTAGGCACTCCTTGAATATTGAAAGGGATCCCAAATCAACAGGGATAGGGGAGGGGGATCTTCTCAGGCAGGTGGTCACACTCAGCCACCTAGGTAAAGAGAGGAATTACAGGAGAGAGGAGGCAGAGACAGGCAGCCAATCAACACCACTCCAGCTGACTGCAGGACATCTAAACTGGCAGAGGGAAAATGGGTAGATAGCCTTCTGAAAAGCTATTTATCCCAAGGAGGCAGAAGAGCTCAGTGGAAGAATTCCTGTCTAGCATAAATGAGGTCCATGGTTCAATTCATGGCTCTCTGTTGAGAAGCGATCCACTAGGCCTTCAGGCACCCAGCTGAAACTTTATGACAGGGAACATATAGACATTCTCTTTATATTAGCTTTTCTTGGAGTTCTTTTTTTTTTTTTTTTAAGGTTACTTTTCTTTTATTTCCTTTATTTTACTCAATAAAATCATTTTCAAAATCTGCAGAGGGCAGGTAGCAGGGTGAGTGATTGTGGAACACCAGCAGCCTGAGAAGATCCTTAGGTCTAAGAGAGAAGGCTGTTTTTCTGTGTTTTGTTTTCTTCTGTCTCCTTTTTAAAAAATGAGTCACTTCTGTCTTGTTTCTTGCTTGTTTTGTATCCCCTTCCTTTGTTTCTCTGCTTATTTTTCTTTTCTTCTTTTGTTTACTGATTTACTCTACCTATTACTTTTCACTTCTTCATCTTTATATCTTTTGTTTTCTATTTTTCTCTCATTCCACCTTTTATATTTGGTCTCCAATTTTTCTTGTTTGTATTTCTCCCTCTCCTTTTTTCTCTCTTTACTTTTTCTTTTTTCCTTTTTTCTTTCTCTCTTTTCTCTTTACTTTCCCCCCTTCTCACAATTCCAGCCTTTTAATTCATTCTATATATTTTTCTCTACTCTGTTTCTTGTTTCATTCTATTTACTCCACTTTCCTAATCTTATTCTTCTGCACTTCTTACTCATGTTAATTTTTCAGTTCCCTAGGTCTTGTATAGTTACTCTCCTACCTTTTACTATTATTATTACTATTATTCTTTTTGTCTTCTATCTCTTTCCTTTTCTCTGGTCCTAATTTTATTTTTGCCAAAGGAACATAGATCTCTCTCATAAAAAATGGCTGAGAAGGGGAAAGATCCTGCCTGAGTGAGCTGATTTGGGAACCCACAGAGCAGGTTACTTCAGGGCATTGATCTGGAGAGAGCTGGGCAAAGAAATAAATACCTCAGGGTGATGCTGGCTTCTTTTTTGGTTGTTGTGTTCCTCTTCCTTGATTTCCCCTTTTCTGTGTATGCTGATTTTATCTACCAACAATATCTCTTTTCCTTCCTACATCTTTCTATCTTCCACTTTCTGTTGTTGTTCTTACGTTCTACCTCTCTTTGTTTAGTCCTCAATTTTTCTGGTTTTTATTTATATCTTGTTTATTCAGTTTTCTTCTTTTATTACCTTTTTCTCTTTTTTCTTTTCTCTTTCCCTCTCTCCTTATAGTTCCTGCATTTTAATTCATTCTATGTGTTTTTGTCTATTTGGTATCCCATTTCATTGTTGACACTCCACGTATTCATTCCTCTTACCCTACCTGGCTTACATGTGGTAAGTATTCATTTTCCAAAGACTTACATGATTTCTCTTCTAATGATGACTCATTATTATTATCCTTTTTATTTTCTGATCTCTTTAACTTTCTCTAGCCCTAATTTTTTCCTTCAAGGGAACATAGACAACAGCAAGGAAATAGAATAAGAGGAACAATGTGTCAAATAGAACACACACAGACAAAAACAGAAACTAAATAAAACCCTACAGTGAAGAGAAAAGCTAATCAACTGAATAAACCCATCAAGGTAAAAAGATGACCAGACAGCAACAAAAAATTACAAACCATACCAAGAAAGAGAAAGACATGGCCCAGTCCAATGAACAAACTAAAAACCAGGAACTGATGAAAAACATTGAACAACTAGTCAGTCCTGTCCAAACAAATATCATGGACAAACTTAATGAAGTGAAGGAAGAGAATAAGGATATTAAGAAGACACTGAGATAAGAAAAGAAAAAGGATAATACTACTACTAATAAAAGTTAGAAAAGGTGCTGTATAAGACTTAGTAAAATGAATATTTAACTCATGTAAGCAGTATAGAGTAATAGGAATAAAAAAGTGGTGTACCTACAAAAAAAAAAAAGGGAAACCAGAGAAAAACATATAGAATGATATAAAAGGCCCAAATGATGAGGAGAGAAAGAAAGAGAAAAGAAATGACAGAGAGAAAAAAAACTTAATAATAAAAAAAGAAAACAGAACAGACAACATCAAAATAGAAACCATTAAAGTTGAGGACTGATTTTAAAAAGTGGAATGTATGAACCACAACAGAAAGCAGAAGATAGAAAGATGAAGGAAGGAAAAGAGATAGCACTGGTAGACAAAATCAATATACACAGGAAATGGGAAATCAAGGAAGAAGAAACACAACAAAGAAGAAACAAGCTAGCAGCACCTAATTTTTTAAAAAGGAAGGAGAGGAAAGAGGAAAGAAAAACAAGAAACAAGACCAACACACACACACACACACACACACACAAACCCCAAACAACACACAAGCAAGCAGTCAAACAAAGCTAAAGAAGAAGAGTGTTCCTTTTTGGGCCCTTGTGGAGCCTTTAAGGCTGCTTGTGTGAATCAATCAATTACCCTGCATGTTTCTCTCTGCAGGTTTTGAGGCAGGTTTTAGTGAGTTAACTAAGGTAAAAAAAATTTTTTTTAAGTAACCTTTTTTTTTTTTTGGCAAAATAAGGGACCGAAAAGAAGCTAGTAGAAAAACAATGTCTATGTTTTCCCTGTCTTATGGTATCAGTTGGATGTTAAATATCCCAGTGGGTCACTACTCTTATAGAAGCTTGGAATCGAACTAGGGAGCTCATATATACAAGGCAGAAATTCCTCCACTAATCTACCTTTCTAATTGGGTCAGTTACCTCTTCAGAAAGCTATTCAGTCACTTTCCACTGTGCAGGTTTTACTCTCCTAGGGCAGATGGATTCAGCAGGCTGTTTGAGCAGATTGCCTATCCCCTCTCCTGGTCAGGTTGAGTTCCTTTTTGAGATTCAAATGGGACCCTGATGACTGTGTTCACCTTACCAAAGCAAAATGATTTGCAAGCTTCTTATAGGCCACTCCCTCCTCCCAGGGGACACTAAATAGGCCACTGAAAATTTATTAAGCACTTCCCACTGCCTGACTCCCGTAGGGGAGTGGAAATTCTGATCTTCCTCAGCACAAAACTATTACACTGGCTGCCTCCACCCTCATTCAGGCCAAGCCTCTGTATCCCAGGGCAGTTAGGTAAATCAGGATTCCACAGCAGATTTTCCTCTCCACTCATCCTAGTGCCACTTCAAGCCAGCTGGTGTGCTCCCCAAAGCTTTAAGTGGGTCCAGGCAACCAAACCCACAGAAAGGAAACACCTGTCCACCCTTTACCAGAACCCTCCCACTCTTGGAGAATGCTTCCTCTCATTGGATGGTCAGGGGGAATCAGGGCTCACCCTGTTCACCTGCCCTAAGGGTAGTGCTTAGCCATTCATGTTTTCCAGGAATGGGGCTAAAAACTCATGATTTTGTCTTGAGCAATCTATCTCCCTTTCCAGCTCCCTCCAGATTGATGCCCCAAAGGCTCCCACTCCGTGGGTTCCCAGAACAGCTCACTTGGGCAGGATCCTGTCCCCAATCAGTTGTCTTTTGTGAGAGAGATGGAGAGCATCCACTTAAAGTGAGGCCATCTTGCCTGTCCCCCCCCCGTACTTTTTATGTAACATTTATGTAATCAAAGTATATATTTTAAAACTCTTTGGAGTTTGTGTTCCTGAAAGAGTTGGACTCAATTATGTCTTCTCTGCACATGGATCATCTGTCTCTTCTATTCAAACCTTTACTTGGTGCTGGAGTTTGTAGGTGTACATCTAGATATGTGAGTCTTTGGGCTGTCCGTGTGCCAGCTGGGCCCATAACCTAAGTGGATCAGCAACTCCTACTGTACAGCTCATTGGACTCACCCAGGACAACAAGTGGGGAGATGATGATGGACAATGGCTATCCCAGGGAATGGAAAGAGTCTGCAGCTGCATGCAGGATAATTCCATCCACCTTCCTCATGAGATATAAGACCCCTCTCAATTGGAGGTGGAGTGGACATCACCATCCCAGACTCCTCAGGATGGGGGGAAGAGCTATGGACTGGAGTGGACTTACTGGTATTCAACTATAGACATATTGTGATCCAAGAAATGGAAGAAATTACAACATTGAGGTAGTGCCAGTGACTACTGGAGGCTCTCGGGGCAGGGAGAGGGAAAAGCAGTTGTAATACAAGGGCTTTTTTGGGACATGGGAATTGTCCTGAGTGACATTGCAATGACAGATATAGGCCATTTTATAGCATCATATAACATGCAGAACTGTGTGGGATAGAGTACAGTCTACAATTTGAATTATGGTCCATGCTTAATGGGAAAGCCCCAGAATGTATATATCCATTGCAGGTGATGTGCCACACTAATGAAATGTTTATTTAGGAGGTTGTGGGAGGTGTTGGAGGTAGGGTGTGTAGGAATCCCTATATTTTTTGGGTAACACATGTAATCTAAGTATCTTTAAAAAAAATTTTTTTTAATTAAGAAAATAAGACCCTGAGAGAATATACTGAAAAATTTGTAAGCATACATAAAGAGATAACTGATATGATGATGATGAATGGCACTTTCCAAGAATTCAAAAATACACTGGAAGCACGTAAAAGCAAATTTAAAGAGGAAGAAGTAAGAATTAGCAATATGGAAGACAGTACATCTGAAATCAATCAGATAGTAGAACAGAGAGGTAAAAAGATATAAAAATTCCAGCATGGACTTAGGGATTTAAATGACAAATGCACAAGCATACACATTATAGTCATCCCAGAGGGAAAAGAGAATGGAAATGGGACAGTTGGAGGAAATAATGGCTAAAATTTCCCAACCCTATTGAGGGAGATGTTTGTACATATCCAGGAAAAGCAGCACACCCCAAATAGTAAAAATACCAACAGGCATAATCCAAGACATACAACATCAAACTGTCCAATGCTCAAGTCAAAGAGAAGATACTGAAATCATCAAGAGAAAAGACAACCATCAAATTCACGGGAAGCTCAATAAGATTAAGTGCTGACTTCTCCTCTGAAACCATGGCAGTAAGAAGGCAGTGGTATGATATAGTTAAAGTATTAAAAGAAAAAACTTCTGGACAAGAATTCTATATCTAGAAAAGCTGGCATTCAAAAAATGATGGAGAGTTCAAAATATTCACAGATAAACAGAAATTAAGAGAGCTTGCCAATAAGAACGCTACCCTTCAAGAAATACTAAAGGGAGTTCTGCAGGTTTAAAGGAATAAACAAAAGAGATACAGTTGGAGGAGGGTGTAAGAACAACTAAAAAGACAAAAAGAGAAATAGAAACAACATATGACATACATAAACCAAAAGAAAATATAGATAATGTAAGTAATTCCTTTAGAGGAATTAACTGAATGTTAAAGGATTAAACTCACCCATCAAGAGACAGATTGGCAGAATGGATAAGGAAATATGACCCATCTATATGTTGTCTACAAGAACCCCACCTTAGACCCATGGATTCAAGGAAGCCAAAAGTGAATGCCTGAAAAAACAATCTTACAAGCAAACAATAACAAAAAAAAAAAAAAAAAAAAAAAAAAAAGGATGGGAGTAGCCATACTATTATCAAAGAAAAGAGACTTTGAATCTAAAACTCTTGTAAGAGACAAAGATGGACACTATATATTAGTAAAAGGGGTAATCTTCAAGAAGAAAGAACAATCATTAACATTTATGCACCTAACCAAAGCACTTCCAACTACCTAAGGCAAACACTTTAAAAACTAAGTTTAGAAATAGATGCCACTACAATTATATTGGGGGAATTTAATACACCTTTATCACCACAAGACAGAATATCATGACAGAGAATCAATGAAGAAACAAAGACTTTGAATAATATATTATAGGAACTGGATCTAATAGACATATACAGAACACTACACCCAAATACAGCAGGGTATACATTCTTCTTGTCTGCACATGGATCATTCTCCAAGAGAGACCACATGCTAGGCAACAGAAAATTTCTCAATGAATTCAGAAAGATTGAGATTATACAAAGTAACTTCTCTGACCACAATAGAATGGTGTTGGAAATCAGTAAGGGCCAGAGAACCAGATTAGGCTGAGAGATATTGAAGTTGTAAAACACACTCTTAGACAAAAAGTGGGTCAAAGAGGAAATCTCAGAAGAAACCAGCAACTACCTTGAAACAAATGAAAATGACAACACAACCTATCAAAACCTATGGGATGCAGGAAAAGGTGTACTGAGAGGGAAATTCATAGCAATAAATGCTTATATCAAAAAGAAGAAAGAGCTAACATTGAACACCTAACTGCACACTTCAAGGAATTAGAACAAGAACATAAAACTAACCCAACTGAAGTAGAAAGAAGGAAATAACAAATATTAGAGCTGAACTAAATGAAATAGAAAATAAGAAAGCACAAGAAAACAAAAAGGTTTATTTTGGTTCTTTGAGAAGATCAATAAAATGGACAAAACTTTAGCTAGTCTAATAAAGAAAAAATTAGGGAAAATGCAAATACACAAAATAAGAAATGATGAAGGTGTGATCATCTTGAGGATGCTAAAATCCTCAACAAAATATTTGTTAAACATATTCAATAACACATCATACAAATTTTACACTATAACTAAGTGAGTTTCATCCCGGGTATGCAAGGATGTTTCAATATAAGAAAATCAATCAATGTAATACACCACATAAACAGATTGAAAGAAAAAGGCACATGTTCACCTCTATAGATGAAGAAAAAGCATTCTATAAAATACAGCACACTTTCCTGATAAAAATATTGCACAAAATATGAGTAGAAGGGAACTTAACGAACATGATAAAAGGTATAGATAAAACCCCACAGCTAACATCATATACAATGGTGATATCCTAAAAGCTTTCCCTCTATAATTGGGAACAAGACAATGATGCCCACTAACATTGTTTCTATTTAATATTGTCTTGGATGTACTTGCTTGAGAACTTAGGCAAGAAAAATATATAAAAGGCATCCAAATTGGAAAGGAAAGAGTAAAAATTTCATCATTTGCAGATGACATGATCTTATATAGAGAGAGCTCAGAGAAATCTGCAACAAGGCTTCTAGAACTTATAAATGAATTTTGTAAAGTCACAGGCTTTAAGATCAATGTGAAAAAATCAGTAATATTTCTATACACCAATAATGAGCAATCAGAGGAGGAAATCAAGAAAAAAATACCATTTGCTATAGAAAGAAAGAATCAAATACCTAGGAATAAATTTAATTAAAGATGTAAATGACACACAGAAAACTACACAACACTTTTAAAGAAAATCAAAGAAGATGAATGAATATTCCCTGTTCATGGATAGGAAGACTAAACATCCTTAAGATACCTATCATGCCCAAACTAATCTACAGATTTAATGCAATCCAAATAAATACGTACACAGCATTTTTTACTGAATTGGAAAAACTAAATATGAAATTTATTTGGAAGGGCAATAGGCCCCAAACAGACAAAGACATAATGAAAAAGAAAAATGAAATTGGAGAAATCACACTACCTGACTTTAAAACATACTACAAAGCTAGAGCTGTGAAAACTGCTTGGTATTGGCACAAGGATAGACATACTAACAATTGGAACTAAATTGAGAGTTCTGATATAGATCCTCACATATACAGTCATCTGATATTTGAAAAAGCCACCAATCCCAGTCAATTGGGAAAGAGTGCCCTCAAAAACAAATGGTGCTTGGGGAACTAGATATCCATATACAAAAAAAGAGAGAGGAACACAATTTCACATCTTATAAAGAATCAACTCAAAATGGATTAAAGATCTAAACATAAGAGCAAAGATCATAAAGACCTTGGAAGATAATATAATAGGAAATGTTTTCATGAACTTCACAGGCAAAGCATGAGCAGCGAAAGAAAAAATAGATAAATGGGATCTCCTCAAAATTAAAAAAACTTGGCACCTCAAAGGAGGTTACCAAGAAAGTAAAAAGGCAGTCTACACAATGGAAGAAAATATTTCGCAACCATATATCTGATAGGAACCTAATACCCTGCATATACAAAGAAATCCTACACCTGAAAAATAAAAAGACAGCTCATTTGAAAAATAGGTGACTTGAAAAGACACTTCTCCAAGTAATAAATACAAATTGCTAAAATGCATTTGCTGAACATCTCTGGCTATTAGGGAAATGCAAATCAAAACTACAATGAGATACCATCTTACACCCATTAGAATCAAGGCTATTAAAAAAACAGAGGACTACAAGTATTGGAGAGGATTTGGAGGAATGTGAACCCTCATCCACTGCTGGTGGGAATGTAGAATGGCCCAGCCATTGTGGAGGACAGTTTGGTGGTTCCTCAGAAAACTAACTACAGAGCTGCCATATAATTGAAAAATTTCACCCCTGGATATATAACCAGAAGAATTGAAAGCAAGGACATGAACAGATATATGCACACCAATGTTCATAGCAACATTGTTCACTATTGCCAAAAGTTGGAATCAATCCAAATGCCTATCAACAGATGAATGGATAAACAAAACATGGTACATATATACAATGGAATATTGCTCAGCTATACAAAGGAATACAGGAAAACATGATGAATTTTGAGGACCTTATGATTAGTGAAGCAAGGCAGGCATTGAAGGAGAAATATTACATGACCTCACTTATATGAATTAAGCAAACAGAGCAGACTCGCAGAGCTATTGTCTGGAAGACAGGTTGAAAGGAAATAGAAAGGGAGAAGAAGGTAGTGAGGCAACATCCATATGGATGTAATCCATGATAAGCTGAAAGTGTGTATTTGGGCATTAAAGGGATATGACAGGAGGTTTGTGATATGATTGAGTTGGGCGGTGCAGGTTTGACAGCTGGGTAGATTGGGGAGGATGGGTTGGAAGGTCCATGGAACTGGGGGAAAGATTGAAAAAGGGACCAGGTGAACACTTGGGATTGATGAGTATGTGGGTTAAAGTACAAAGTTAGGAACGCTTTTATGGAAATATGACAAGGAAGGATTACTGGTTTAGGGTGTTGGATGGGGGCACTCAGGACAGGGTTCACTGGCACAGGTTTCTAAGGAGTGTTGAGTGATCATTTTGCCATAATGTGTTATGTCAGTGGGTGGAGATTCACATAATGAGTGGAAAAGAGTTGGAGTCTCATCCTGGGGAGGACTGATACGTTCCCAAACAAAGGGGTGGGAATCTCTTGAGAGTATGGGCAGTTCATAATCAGAGAGGACAAACCAGTGTGTCATGACCTCAGTATTGCTGCAAGTAACTATGAATCTTGTCATCCAAAGAGTGAAGGGGGCATCACCGAGGGCCCTGAGTGGAGGGGGAGGGAAGAATAGAATAGATTGAACAAGGAGTACTTAGTGGGCAATGGAACTGTACTACATGATCTTGCAATGATGGACATAGGCCAAGCTAAATATCAAAATTCATAAAAGTGTACAGTCTAAAATGTAAACCATCATGTAAACTATTGACTGTGGTTAATACCTATGTTTCATTATTTGTATATAATTTATAACAAAAGTATATCCACATATAAAATGGTATTAATATGGGAAGGGGGAAAGCAAGGAAGATATTAGGTATATGGGAGTCCCTTGTATTCTGTATATGACTTTACTGTGACCTAAAACTTCTTTGAAAACAAAATGCAAAAAAATGAGACACAGGGGAATAGATGGAAGAAAATGTCACTCTACATAAAGGACAATAGATATTACAGTGATGAAAGGCATAATGTCCAAAAATTTTTTTAATCTTATTCATTTTTTTAATATCTGAATCTTTTAATATTATTTTATTTTGTTTTTAAATTTTTTAATATATTTTATTTCTTATATGTAAACCTATCATTGTTATTTCATTTTCCCATTAATTGTATTTGGCTATTTTATTGACTTTATTTTTGCAGAAGCTTTGGATCCTGGAAGGGTTACAACTGGGGCAGGGGAGGACCACTGGTGTAGGGTATCAGTGATGGGGGATACATGGCAGGAAGTTCATCTGGGAATACATATAAGGTATATAAATATGTTCAAATGTTCACTGGGCATTGTCACAGTGGGTGGAGATTCACACAATGAGAGAATATTGAATTCCCATCCTGGATATCTCTGCCACATTCTCTAATGGAAGAGGAACAGTCCCCTAAATTCAGGAACAATGACTGGTGAAGGAAGATGGTCCATCAATGGGCCCTTGAGATTGATGACTAGGCTTATGAGGCTTGGCTCTTGTTTTTTAAACTTAGCCTATTGTAATAGGGTGCCTAAGGGTTGCCTCCTGAAACCCTCCTTTTTGCTCAAATGTGGCCTCTCTTTATGCCAAACTCAGCATATAAATGCATTACCTTCCCTCCAGCATGGGGCATGATTCCCAGGGATAAGACTCCCTGGCACTGAGAGACTACTACCAAGCACCAACTAGCAATGCAACTGGAAAAAGACCTCAAAGAAAAGGGGGAGGGGAATGTAAAGACAAACGAGTTTATATGGCTAAGAGACTTCAAAGTGAGTTGAGAGGTCATCCCAGAGGTAATGCTTATGCACATCTCAGTAGGACCTCATAGATGCCAAAGTGGATACTATCCCAAATAGTGGGGCTTCTGAGGGCTCTGGAGACACCCATGGCCTATGGTCAGGAGAGATAGCTCTGGAGTTTGCTTCCTTACCAGTTGGCCCTACTTTGGAGTTTGTGCTCCTGAAAGTGACAGAGTTGGATTCTGTTATGGATTCTTTACACATGACCCATCTGTCCCTTCTATTTAAACCTATACTTGGTGCTGGTGTTTGTAGGTGTATGTCCAAGAGACTTGAATATTTGGGCTGTCCATGTTCCAGCTGGGACCTGAGCCTCAGCAAAGTTGCAACAACTTCTCTCCAGTTTATTGGATTTACCCAGGACAACTAACAAGAGGTGAAAATTGACAACCACTATATCAAGGAAATGAGATAGCCTATAGCTGCAAGCAAACCTGTCCCATCCATCAGTGGTATAGGATCAAAGCCCTGTCTCAATTAGAGGTGGAGTGGATAACACCATCCCAGAATCCTCAGGACTGGGGAATGAACTATGGACTAGAGGGTACTCACTGGAATTTTACTATAGACATATTATGATTCTAGTTTTGGAATAGATTACAACATTGATGTGGAGGCAGTGGCCTCTGGAGGCTCTGAGGGTAGTGAGAGGGAAGAAACAGTTAAAATATGGGGGCTTTTTCAGGATTTGGGCATATTCCTGAATGACATTGCAATGACAGGTATAGGCCATTTTATATCTTTCCATAACCTGCAGAATTGGGTGGGAGAGAGTGTAAACTACAATGTGAACTATGGTCCATGCTCAGTGGCAATGCCCCAGGGTGCAGTTTTCAATTGCAGTGAAAGTGCCACACTAATGAAGGATGTTGTTTTTGTGGGAGTGTGTGGGAGGTATGGGGAGTGGGGCATATGGGACTCCCTATATTTTTGTGTAACATTTATGTAAGCTATGTACCTTTTTAAAAATTAAAAATATATTAAAAAGAACTTGTCTAGGGGAAGACCTATTTGTAGATTCTATCATGCATTACCCTTGCCCCACATGTTGAACTTGGAAGAAATCAGAAACTGGGTGTCTAGAAGTTCACCAGCACCTGAAAAGTAGTCATATTCCGCTTGAAATTCCCACTTCCCAACATGGGCTACCTTTATTGTTCAGTTAGTGGTCAGGGTGCCCATGTCTTCACTTAATCTCTTTTCAATGTATTGTTTATACCAAAAGCTCTGGTGTTTCCAGTACCTTGTTTTTATTCTGAGAGCCCAGATGTATAAATAAAGGATTGCAAGTCCACAGAGTCCAGGATGAAATATTTTTTAAAGTTTCTTAAAGAACACAAAAGCTGAGACTGGCTTCATTGTTCAGATTATGATTTCGTATCTTCCCATAAATTAATACCCCTCACTAAAAAGCAGCAAAATTCACTGGATCAGTGGAATAGAAGATCACAAGGAAATATGGGGTTCAGTGGAAGTAAGGAATCTCATTTTATGTTCATAATTTTATCCTGCTCCAATTGTAATTTAAACAAACAAAACTACTACAGAAATTAGATCAGGGAACAGTCTTTCAGGAAAAATGTGTGTTTCAGCGAATAAGGAGAGGGAGAGAGATGGGAAAGACCAGTTGGTGGAGTAGTCAGAACACAAACAACATTTATCAATTAGTTTCACTATCTTATATTGGCATAGTTAATGGAGCCCCAAAATAATTACAACTATAACATCAAAGACAACAGATCACCATAACAGATATAACTGAAAGAATTACCAAAATGTGACACAGAGACATGAAGAAAGCCTATGCTGTTGAAAAACGGCACCATACACTTGTTTGAAGCATGGTTGCCACATAGCTTCAAATTTTTAGAAACACAAAGTGCAATAAAATGATGTATACCTTTGTGCTCTCTAAAATTTTCCTTTCCAGAATGTAATATTGTTGGAACCATTTAGTATTTAGCCTTTTCAGATTGGCTTCTTTCACTTGGCAATATGCATTTGAGATTAATTCATACATTTGCATGACTTACCAGCTCAATTCTTTTCATCACTGAATAGTATCCCAAAGCATTAATGTACCACAGTTTGGTTACTATTTTCCCTATTGAATGTCATTTCTGACCAACTAGCCCCTTAGCTACTGGGTGAAATGTCCAGGTGTTCACTTTCACTGAAGCTGGCTTTGCAGCCATGGTGAGTAAAAGTGCTTACTTCCTCAAGCAAAAACCCCAAGAGGAGCGCTCATGGCTTTTGGATAACTTAGAGGAAGTGGGATGTCAATGTGAAACTGATACTGAAGGGGCAGTTTTGCCTCATTAGACATTTTTATTTTAAATAGCAAGCACCAAACATTTCATTTTCTGAAATTAATGCATGCATTTTATTCTTAATTTTATCATACAATATTTTACAAAAGTATTCTTTTATTCCAGGTTTTGTGGCTGGGAATCATAGAATGCTGTAATGTATGTTGCATATTAGGGTTGTTTGTGGGAGAAATCCTGGTATAGATTCATAGAGTAAGGAGACACACATACAATTGTAAAATGTATATACAAAATATTGGGACATTTTTGGCACATGAATTGGGGACATGATGAGTGTCTGAGACATTTTGCACCATGAGTGTAAAGGGGAAATGTACATCACTATATACATGCTTTAAATTATTTTTTGAATGGTTTATTTTTCCTAACATCACTAAAGTAGTAGAAAAATTGAAAAGTATACATATTAAATCTCATAATAATTGAAGTTTAAATAGATTATTTATATCCAAAACAAACTGTATTATAATTTTTACTTTCTTCATTTTAAAACTCATCAATGTTTTAAAATTTTACTAATTAAGATTGTTTTCATTTTAAAGAATTACTATAGTTGACAAATTATTATGACCAGGTAACAAAATTTCAATATTTTTAAATTACCTACTATTTACTGAAATGTCTTTTGCAGGACCCAACTATTACTGGTATTGTTTAAAAAAAATCTACACCATTTACAAGTTTAGATAAGATTGTATTAAAATTTAATCAGTTTTATGAGGGTGATTTTTAAAAAAGCAAATCTTATGATATTGTATCCATTTAAAACTATCTAATTTCAAATTTATTCAGGATATAAATTATGGAAAAAGAAGCAAAATTATCTGCATCCATAGATGTCATGATCTTATACATTGATAATCCCAGAGAATAAAAAAAAAAAAAAAAAAAACATCAGAGGGTAATAATTCATCAAAGGTGCAGGATACAAGATCAATGGACAAAGTTCAATTTTATTTCCCTAAACTAGCAATGAACAATCTGAAAAAGAAATTATAAAAATAATTCTATTTAAAATAGCAGGAAACTAATTGTATACTTAGGAATAAATTTAGAAAAGGGGGTGCAAGATGTGTGTAGTGAAAGTTACAAACTGAAAGTAATTAAAAAACACTTAAATAAATAAACATCTCATACTCATGGATTCAAAGCCTTCATAATATTAAAAGCAAAACTCCTGATCTCAATATTTAGTGAATCCCCATCAAAAATTCCATTGCTCTTTTTAAAAAATAGAAAAAAAAATTATCCTAAAATGTATATGAAATTATAAGGGACACCAAATAGCCAATAAAATCTTGAAACAGAATAACAAAATTGGAGAAACCACATTTCACTCTTTCAAAATGTTTTGCAAAGCAACACTAAACAAAAGATGGTACTGGCAAAAGAAGAGACATAGAATATAGAATTAAGAGTCCAGAACTAAACCCATACATGTATGTTCAAATTGATTTTTGACAAGGTGACAAGGTCATTTCATGGAAAAAATATAATCTCTTCAATAAATGGTGCAGGTACAAATGGATAGTCTCAGGCAAAATGAACTAGACCCCTACCTCACACCATATATAAAAATTAACTCAAAATGGACCAAAGACCTCAATGTAAGCTAAAATTATAAAACTCTTAGGAAAAATTATAGGTGTTAAATCTTTATGACTTTGAATTTGGAAATAAATTTTTAGATATTACACAAATTCAAATATTTTTTAATTAAATAAACTGGACTTCATCAAAATTAAACTTTTTACAAAGAACACTGTCAAGAAAATATAAAGTCAATATACAGAATGGAACAAAATATTTGCTAATCATATACCTGTTAAGGGTCTAATATACAGAATGTATAAATAATCCCTTCATCCCAACAGCAAAAAGATGAACAATCCCATTAAAAAAATGGTCAAGTGATAAGAATAGACATTACTTCAAAAACAATAGAAAGTGACCAACAAGCCCATGAAAAGATGCTCAATTTCATTAGTCTTTAGACTAAATTAGAACAAGAAAATATATATATTATACAGCTTTCAGATATTCAGTTTTCTCTCAAAAATTTCTGAAATGCTTGAATTAACTTTTTTCTTGAAGTACTCTGCGTATTTAAACTCACAACCAGACCAGGGGCTCTCAGTACTTGCACATCCCACAGTGTGAGTGGCAGAAACAGAACTGCCTCTCTTCAAAACAAAAATAAAGATTGAATAGTTAATTTGGGCAGTGTCAAACATACTTTTTCTATCACTTCAATATAAAAATTATTTTCTCATTTTAATTAATTCTAAATTGTGTTTGGATTAGTGTCAATTTATTAATTCTTGTTTTTACAGATGATGTAAATAAAGAAGCTGTGCCAAGTTAAGAACCCAGAAATATTAATTAATTAATTAATTCATTCAACAAATATTTTGGGGGTACTTTCTAGATGCCACACACAGTGAACATATTAGACATACACTGGCAAACAGAACAGATAGGTTTTTTTTTTTTTTTTTCAGAAACTAAAATATGCTATATTCCCTGCTATATACCAATATTGACTTACAATCAATTTTATTTACTTATTATTTTTTTAAAAAGATAGTTAAATTACATAAATTTTCAACAAAAAATATAGGGGATTCCCATATGTCCTGCTCCCCACACCACCCACATTTGCCCACATCAACAACATTCCTAACTAGTGTGTTACATTCATTGCAATTGAGGAACACATTTTGGAGCTTTGGCACAGAGCATGGATTATAGTTTACATTGTAGTTCATACTCTCTCCCACACAATTCTGCAGGTCATGGCCAGATAAAATGGACTTTATCTTCATTGCAATGACAGACAAGTTTTGCCCTCACAGAAATTCAATTATGTGGGCAAGGAAGTTGATAAAGAAGCAAAATATCACATCATGTAATATAATATCAGGGAGGGATACATGTTATTTTAGTGACATCCCAAATTATCTCCCTCAGTACAGGGTCACTCTTTACTATGACAGCAGTGTAAGTAAAATCTTTTAAAAGTTTCCATGAGGTCATAATGTATGAAAAACACATTTCATTTCAGTTTCAGTTGATAGTTTTTTATACGCTGCCATGTCAGGTTTTGGATTTGAATATAGTTTTACAGCTGACAATAGGACACAAAGCCAATTTGTGCTTGTGAGATCATGAGCATTACACATTGTGGAGGTGTGAGGAACTAAGCAGTACTTTCGGTGACTTCCAAGGTGAGGTGTGTGGTGGAGATATCATGAGGAATGGATGGGTGTTATTTCTCTCCACATCTGCTCTTTGCATCTTGTTATAGATTATGACAAAATTGAAACCTTTCTTTTTTCACCTTGCAACTTTTAAGAGAATTGTGGAATTTTTTCTTCCACCTTATAATGGCCTTTTGAAAATGCATAATAAGGTACTTTATTAAAACTTCAAATGAATGTAAATGTTTCCTCTATTTTTTTTCTTTCTATCCAATTCAAGGACGTAGCTAGGATCTGCTAGGCAGAAGCTGCAAAAAATTCATGGGTCTTTATGTCTGTTTCAAAATCAGCTCATTGAAGTGTTCTCATGGAATAAATTGGAGGCTGAGGGGAATTGGAGTGGGTTGGAGTGGGAAAGGAGAGTCCTAAAACATTGGGAAGGGATGGGGCCATGCTTGTTAATACTGTCCTGGAATAGATGGCAACAATTCTGAGGGAAATGGTGGACCTAGGGAGTCAAATCCCCTAATGGTGCTTCCAGCCTTGTCAAACTGCTTGTGTTCAAGCAGGGCATGGAAGCAAGTAGAACCAGTGCTTCAGGAAAATCACATAGGCTTAGGCAAGGGGTGTATTGAGGCTCTTTTTCAGTGCCTTGTTACTTCATTATATCCTGGGGATAATTGCAGAACTATAGGCAGTGGGGTACCCTAAGAAGGAATAATGTTGTTTTCCACCATTTGGTAAGCAGGTACCTCTGACATGTAGTTTCATTTATTTAAAGTCATATCATGCATGAATTCTTTATTGCACATGTAAATTTATGGTCAGATTTGCATGTAGAATTATTTATCTTTAATTCATCCATTTAGTTAATAAATATTTACTGTACAATGACTACATGTAAGATGCTGAGGCAGACACTCTGGAAATGAAATGACTAGAAGGTCCCTCAATGTTTGGAGTGTAAAAGGGCTGGTTAAAAAGTGTTTTGTTTATCTTTTGTTATGTATCAAATGAAACCAAATGTAGAGGCTTAAAAAGAAGCATTTATAGCACTCATGACTTCAGATTGTCAGTTTGAGATTCATCTGGTCTGGTCCAGGCTCAGCTGCACTCAACTAGACTTCCTCATGTATTTGTAACCTGCTGGTAGGTCTGCTGGTGGTCAGCTGGTCTAAAATCAACTCAACTGCAACAGATGCATCCTTTCTCTATATGGTCTCATCAAGCAAGCCAGTTAGGACTCATTCACATGGATTTTCAGGCCTCAAAATGCAAGATGATGGAAACCCCAATGCATAAGTATTTACATTTCTCTGCTTTTATCTCATTTGCTACTGTCCCAATGACTACAGCAATCATAATATCGGTTCCATTTGAGAGGTGAAGAAAGCCTTTCCTGCTCTTGATAAAAGTACCTGAAAAGTCACATTAGAAGGCATAGACACAGAGGGAGGAAGAATGTGTGGCCAAATTTTGCAACCAACTATAACAAATAATATAATTGTCTTCTATACAATGTAAATTGTTTGTTCAGTGCAATGAGGTATACCACAGAGTGGGAAATTCTATAAAAAGTAAGGTCAGGAATATTTCAACAAAGAAATCATATTATAATCAAATTTATAAATATAAATTGATGGTTAGGAGGTGGAAAATGGCACCTGGAAACCCTAAGTATCCCTTGAGGCCACAGTGCAAAGTGAAGTGTGGCATAATGCAAGAAAAGTCTGAAGGGAAAGGATGGGCAGCCGTGGCATTTTTCTATATTCATTAACAAGCACAGATCTTCTTTTGTTGTTTTCTGTGTTCTAACCTCTGAAGTCATACAAATCAAGTGACTTTCTTCCCCAGGTGGTAGATTTTATTGTGTCCTAATTGTCAGGTGCCTTGATACTCACCACCCACAAATTTCTTAAAACCATCCTCAAATGATTTCCACAGTTTCCTAGTTCTCCTATTCTAAATGGCCTACAGAACAAATACAGAGGTTGACCACAAATGTCTTAAGCTCATTCTTTTCTTAAGGACAATCATAACCATATTATAGGGGCCTGAAAGAGAAGTACATGGAGGGCTAAGAACATACAAAATAATGTTTCTTGGGTCTCAGGGTCAGTAGGATGAAATAACTGTGGCACCTCCAGGTGCCAGATCACAAAATCCTATTCTACTGCATGTAATTGAATGATGTGTCCTTTGGAGGTGTTACCATACATTTGTTGAACCTAGTATGTGTCAGACCCTGTCATACTTTCTAGAACTGCACAAGAGAGGTAGACATCATCTTTACCCCAAGTTGCTGCAGTCCATTTGGAGAAGATAGGCTTGTGAAAGAAAATCTCCCATAAAGCCTGATGAGTGATATGATGGGGAATAATTGCATGCATTGAATACATTAAGCAAGAAAATCTAGTTAGGACACACTCAGCAAGCTATGACCGAAGTATAACAATAACAGCAAGCATTCACATGGTTTTATCCTGTACCAGCCATTCACTGTTCACAGTGCTCACATATATTAACATATTCCACCCCACTGACAACAGTATGAGATGCATAAAATTCTCCCTATTTTACAGATGAGGGAATTAAAATATAGAGAGTTCAACTGAAGGGTCCAAGATTACATGATCAGTAAGGGGTGGAGCTCTGCCCTAAATACAGGAGCTTGGCTAGGATCAACTCTCTTAAACACCATGTATCTCTGAGGCAGCATGAGCTAGAAGGAGGGAAGGGAGAGAAAGTCTTCAATTCAGATGGAACAGCCTGTGTGAAGTCTCAGAGGCAAAAGGAACTGAAAGTTGTTCTGAGTGGACATTTGTGACCAGGGCTGAAGAAACAGTTTTCAAGCAGAGTAAAATGAAAGGCTTCAGAGAAAGCAACAGCCCATCATAGTTATCATTCTCTGCATCCCCATCACTCTACCCCAATGGATAGCCAGCCACCTCTTTGAGAGCAGGGAGGTATTGCCATTTATTTTTATTATAAAATCTCTGTCTCCCCAGTCTCCTGCTTCAACAATTGTTCAGAGTTTCATGTTGCTATTTTTAGGATAAAACCTGGCCCATGGAACTGAGCTATGTCACTAATGATATCTCACAGGGGTTACTGGAAGTCTTGACACTTATTCAGATACCAACAGTTCTTTTGTGAAGTTGGCAATCTGAGATCTGATGGTTGGAGAGCAAAGTTACATACCAACTGATGGATATCCAGGACTAAATTAAGGTCACCAACTGGAGAGAGGTTGTGACATCACCTACAATTAGGAGGTGAGATAAAAATCTTTCAGAAGTTTTTTTTGGATCACATTCTTCCAGACAAGATGAAGAGGCCTTTCTTTAAGCCTTTAGAGAAGGATGGAAGTAAAATTGTATCTGATTGATGGGAGCTGGGTTGTGAGGTGCCTGATTTCTCCTGGGTCAGATTCCCCCTGATTTCTCTTGGACCTGATATCCCCTGGGTCAGAAAAAAATGAAAAAATTGGAGTGAAGGTATAAATCTCACTGAGATATTCACTGAAAAAGTGTGTCATCAATTAGGAGACAACATATGAATGAATAAATGAAGAGTAAATGAATGAGCAAACAAAAGAAATCTACTTTGAGTCTGAGGGGCTTTCCAGAATGGGTCTAGATAAGTTACACAATTATCAGGACTGTAATTTAATTATTTTATATAGATGGAAAAGAAGGAACTAAGTAGGCAAATGGGGCAGAATTGCATGGGCCTGTGAAAGAGTGGTTAGGGAGATTGGTACTTCATTTTTATTATATTTTCTAATTAGACTGAATTCATATATTTTATTACAAAAGTTGTGAGTTTACAAAGCAATCATATATCACATATAGGATTCCCATATAATTCTTCATCAACCGTATCTTGCATTGTTGTGGAACATTTTTTATGATTGATAATAAAATATTCAAATAATAATGTTAGCAATAGTCCATAACATATTAGGTATATTTTTCCCATAAAGTGCCCTATTGTTAATACCATGTATTAGCATTTTACATTATTATAGTGCATGAAGGAATGTTCTCATATGTTTAATGGTAATCATGGTACTGTGAACCTCAGGATTCACAGTATTATACATCCCATATCTTATAAAATTCATCCAAAGTTTATACTCAGTGACTCTCAGTTTCATCACAGGGTTGTGCTGTCCTCCTCACAGTCAATTTTAGAATGGTTCTTTACTTCAAGAAAACATATTCCCAGCCCTCTTACAATCCCTTATTTTTGAACCTTGACATTGATATAGTATCTTTACGACCCTTACATTAAAATATTACTGTTATCTGTAGTCCATAAGTGACATTAATAGTATTTTCTCATGTATCACCATATTAACACCTTGTAATAGTGAAAAACATTTATTCTAGTTCATAGAAGAACATTCTTCTTTCTGTACTATTATCCACAATCCTCATCCACCACCAAGCTCACTATATTATACAATTCCAAATTGTCCTTTAGGTTTCTTTCTATTGACTTCTACATGCTTAGACTACTTCTTTTAGCCATGATAACATTTACAGATCAGCAGAGATAGTTATACTCCCTGTAATATGTTAACATCAACTCTATCAATTTTCAAACATTTGTAATCAACCTTATTAAAAATTCTACATACATTAAGCATCAGCTCCCCTTTAACAACCCTTTTTCTATCTAGTAGTGACCTGTACTCTAGATTTTTAATTCATGAGTTTACTCATTATATTTATTTCATATTATTGAAACCAGACAATATTTATCCTTTTGTATTTGGCTTATTTCACTCAACGTAATGACCTCAGGTTCATCCATGTTGTCATATGCATCCCTATTTCATTTCATTTTATAGCTGAATAGAATTGCATTGCAGGTATATACTGCATTTTGTTTGTTCATTCACCAGTTGAAGGATACTTGAGTCATTTCCATATTTTAGCAATTGTGAACAATGCTGCTTGAACATTGGTGTGCAAACATCAGTTGGCATTTTTGCTTTCAGTTCTTTTGAGTATATTCCTATGGAACTTCATACAGAAGTTCTGTATTTAGCTTCTTGATGTATGACCAAACTAACTTCCACAGAGGCTGCATCATTCTACATCTCCATCAATAGTGAATGAGTATTCCTACTTTTCCACATTCTCTCCAGCATGTGTAATTTTCTGATTTTTAAAATAATAGCCTTTCTATAAGGTGTGAAATGGTATCTCATTGGTGTTTTGATCAGCATTCCCTTAACACCTAGTGATGCCGAACATTTCTTCATGTGCTTTCTGGCCATTTGTATTTCCTCTTTGGAAAAACATGTCAAGTCTTGTGTCCATTTTTTAACTGGGTTTCATCTCTTTTTGTTATTTAGTTGTATGATCTCTTTATGTACCCTGGAAATCAAATGCTTATCTGATATGTGATTTCCAAGTATTTTCTCACATTGAGTAGGCTGTCTTGACAAAGTCATTTGAAGGAAAAAAAATATTTTTAATTATGAGGAGTTTCTATTTATCTAATTTTTTCTTTCATTGCTTGTGCTTTGTGTGTAATGTTTAAGAAAACACACCAATTGCCACAAAAACTCGAAGAAGTTTCCCTGCATTGTTTTCTAAGCATTTTATGGTTTTAGCTTTTATATGTAGTTCTTTTTTTTAAAAAGAATTTCTTTTACTTTTTATTTTTTAAAACATACTTAGATTACATAAATGTTACACAAAAATTATAGGGATTCCCATATGCCCCACATCCCATACCTCCCACAACCTCCCACATAACCATCTTTCATTAGTGTGGCACATCACCTGCAATGGATATACACATCCTGGGGCTTTGCCACTAAGAATTAACCCCAGTTCACATTGTAGACCACACTCTCTCACAAACAGTTCTGCATATTATATGCTGATGTAAAATGGCCTATATCTATCTTTGTAATGTCACTCAAGATAATTCCCAAGTCCCGAAAAAGCCCTGGTATTACAAGTGCTTTTCCCTCTCCCTGCCCCCAAAGCATCCAGTGGCCACTGGCTCCACATTAATGTAATTTCTTCCATTACTTGAATCACAATATGTCTATAACAGAATACCGGTAAGTCCACTCTAGTCCATAGCTCTTCCCCCAATCCTGAGGATTCTGAGATGGTGATGTCCACTCCACCTCCAAGTGAGAGGAGGCTTATATCCCATGGATAAGATGGATGGTATTATCCTGCCTGGAGCTGCAGTCTCTCCATTCCTTGGGATGGCTGTTTTCGATCATCATCTCTCTTCCAGTTGTCCTGGGTGAGTCTGTTGAGCTGTAGAGTAGGAGTTGCAGCTGCACTGAGATTCCACGCCCAGCTGGCACCTTGGCAGGCCAGAGACTCCAGTCTCTGGAAGTACACCTACATACTCCAGCACCATATATAGGCTTGAATATAAGGGACAGATGGACCATGTGCAGGGAGGACATAATTGAGTCCAACTCTGTCACTGTCAGGAGCGCAGATTCCAAAGTAGGGCCCAAAGATAAGGTGCAAAACTCTGGAGCTATCTGCCCTGATATAGGACCTGGGTGTCTCCAGAACCCTCAGGAGCCCCTCTATTTGGGGTGATATCCACTTTGAAAGCCTATGAGGTTCTACTGAGATGTGCATAAGTGTTACCTCTGGGATGACCTCCCGACTCACTTTGAAGTCTCTTAGCCATATGAACTCATTTGTCTTTACCTTTTCCCCCTTTTATTCAAGGTCATTTTCAGTCATATTGCCAGTTGGCACTAGGTAGTTCTTTTGGTGCATTTTGAGGTGGTTTTTGTATAAGGTATGAGATAGGGGTCTTCTTTTTTTCTTTTTGTATATGGATATTCAGTTCTCTCAGTACCATTTGTTAAATAGACTGGCTGATCCAGCTGGGTGGACATGAGACCCTTGACAAAAATCACTTGACCATAGATATGAGAATATACTTCTGAACTCTTAATTCTGTTCCATTGATATATATGTCTATAATTAAACTACTTCTACCCTGTTTTAACCACTGTAGCTAATAATATGATTTTTCAGGAACTGAGAGTCCTCTAATTTTGTTCTTATTTTTAAGATATTTCTGACTATATGGTAAAGTTTACTCTTCCAAATAAATTTGATAACTGGCTTTTCCAGTTTTGCAAAAAGGTTTTTGGAATTTTTATTAGGATTGCATTGAATCTGTAAATCAATTTGGGTTGAAGTGAAATCTTAACAAAATTTAGTCTACTGATACATGAACAGGGATTGCCTTTCCATATTTTTAGCTCATCTTTGATTTCTTTGAGCAATGTTTTGTAGTATTCTTAATACAGGTCCTCTATCTGCTTGGTTGAGTTTTTTCCTAAATATTTGATTCTTTTCATTGCCATTGAAAATTGATTGTTTCCTTACTTCCTCCTCAGATTGTTCAATAATATTTTGTAGAAACACCACTGATGTTTGCATATTAATATAGTATCCTGTCACTTTGCTTAACTTCTTTATTAGCTCTAGTAGTTTCGTTGTAATTTTTGGGAGACTTTCAAGATATAGGATATCATCAGTCAATAATGAATGTTTAACTTCTTCCATTCCAATTTGGGTGTATTTTATATCATTTGCTTGCCAAATTTCTTTCTTGATAAAAACACACCAAAAGGTAGGAATAGAAGGAAGCTTTTTCAACATGGTAAAGTGCATATATGAAAAACCCATAGCTGGCATTTTACTCAATGGTGAAAGACTGAAAGAGTTCTGGCTGAGATTGAGAACAATACTAAGATGCCACTGGTATTCAATGCCATCACCACCGATACTCAGTGTTGTCCTGGGGGTTTCTAGCTAGAGCAATTAGGCAAGAAAAAGGAAAAAAAAACATTTAAAAAGGAAAGAAAGAAGTACAAACTTTGCTCTTCACTGGTGATATCATCCTATATCTAGGAAATCCTGAAATATCCACAAAAAAAAAAAATACTCTAGAACTAATATACAGCTTCAGCAAAGTGGTGGGATACAAGATTAATATAAAAAAATCAATAGTGTTTCTATACACTACTGTTAAGCAACCTGAGGAGGAACTCAGAAAAAAATTACATTTATATTAATGACTAAAGGAATCAAATATTTAGGAATAACCTTAACCAAGTATAAACAACCCATGTTAAGAAAACTACAAAACATTACTAAAAGAAACCAAAGATTACCTAAATCAATGGAAGGATATCCTGTGTTCATGGATTGGAAGATTAAATATCATTAAGGTGACAATTCTGCCTAAACTTATTTACAGATTCAATGAAATCCCAATAAAACCCCCACAGATTTTTTTCTGCAGAAATGGAAAGACAATTATGAAACTGATATGGAAAGTTAGGAAGCTCCAAAAAGCCAAAAATATCTTTAAAAATAAGAACAAAGTTAGAGGACTCTCACTTCTTGACTTTAAATCATTTAAACTTAAGTGCAGTGGTAAAACCAACATGATACTGGCATAAAGATAAATACTGACAAATTGAACCATTGAGAACTCTGAAGTAGACCCTCACATCTACGGTCAAGTGATTGTTGAAAATACTGTCAAGACCCCCCCCCCC
>JAKSZT010025713.1:1493692-1505055 GCA_026826555.1 Tolypeutes matacus | reverse complement strand
CCCCCCCCCCCTCCAGTGGGGCCAGAAAAATCTATTCAGTAAATTTTACTGGGGAACAGAATATCCATATCCAAAAGAAAGAAAGGGGGCACCTATCTCACACCTTATATACAAATTAATTCAAAATGTATAAAGGACCTAAATATAAAAGTAAGGACCATAAAACTCCTAGAAGAAAATATAGGGAAACATCTTTAAGCTCTTTGGTAGGTGATAGTTTCTTTAACCTTATACCCAAAACACAAGCAATGAAAGAAAAAAAATCATTAAATGGGATCTCCTTAAAATTAAATTTTTGTTCTTTAAAAGAGTTTGTCAAAGTCACACAAACCCAGGAACACCACCACCCATCTGCCCTATCCCCCAACATGCAACCACACTCTATCCCTTTACCATAGATTATGTCCATATGGGTGATGGCTCAAAGCCTGCTCTTCTCTTACTCTCCCTTGTTAACCTATCTTTCAGACAATGGTTCTCAGAGACTGCTCACTTTCCTCAGTTCAGATCAGTGAGGTCATATACTGTTCATCCTTCAGTGCCTGGCTTGCTTCACTCAACATAAGGTCTTCAAGATTCATCCACGTTATTCCACGTGTTAGCACTTTGTTCATTCTTACAGCTGAGTAATATTCCATTGTATGTATGTACCACATTTTGCTTATCCATTCATCTGTTGATGGGCACCGGGGCTGATTCCAACTTTTGGCAATGGTGAACAATGAATGGGGATTGAGAGGGGGAAGATGTCACAGCACACTGGAAATCCGATAACACAGTGATAAAAGGAAGGCAAAAAATGAAAAGAGAAAGGGAGAAAAAAAAAAGAAAAAGAGAATAAATAAATATATATATATATATTTAAAAAAAAAAGAAGACTTTGTCAAGAAGGTGAAAATGTAGCCTACACAAAGGGAGAAAATATTTGGAAACACCTATCATTTAAGAGTTTGGTATCCATGTTACATAAGGAAATCATACAACTCAATGAGAAAAAAACAAACAACCCAATTTAAAAATGGGCAAAATACTTGAATGGACATTTTTACCAAAGAGGAAATATAAATGGCGAAAGAGGACATGAAAAATATTCAGTATCACAAGCTTTTAAGGAAATGTTGATCAAAACTATAATGAGGTACCATTTCACAACTTATGGAATGGCCATTATTTAAAAGTAGAAAAATTCACATCCTGGAGAGGATGTAGAGAAATAGGAATACTCATTCACTATTGGTGTGTATGTAGAATGGTATAGACTCTGTGGAAGACAGTTTGGTGGTACGTGGAGAAGCTAAATACAGAACTGCAATATGATCCAGCAATCCTGTTACTAGGAATATATTCAGACGAACAGAAAGCAAGGACATGAACTGACATTTGCAGACCCATGCTCATAGAAGCATTATTTGCAATTTCTAAATTATTGAAACAGCCCAAGTGTCCATCACCTGAAGAATGGATAAACAAAATTGATATGTACATACAATGGAATACTATTCAGTTGTAAAAAGAAATGGAATCAGGATACATGTTACAACATGAATGAAACTTGAGGACAGTACAGTGAGTGAAATAAGCCAAACACAAAAGGACAAATATTGTATGGTCCCACTGACATGAAATAAAAAGGATGAGTAAACACACAGAGGTAAACTCTAGAGTATAGGTTACTAAAAAACAGAATGTGTGTTGAGATTGGGAACTGATGCTTTATGTGTGTAGAATTTTTTAATAAAGTCTGTTGTAAAAGTGATGAAATTAATTGAGTTGATGGTGACACATTATAGTGCATATAACTAACACTGCTGATTTATAAATATTGCTGAAAGGGGTAACGTATGGATATAAATTTCAACTGAATGCTAGCTAGAGAATAATCTAGGGACTGTAACATAGTGATTTTGGTGGTGCATGAAGATTGTGGTTAATAGTATAAATATAAGTATGTTCACTTACAAAGTGTTAAGAATATGGTGATACACAGGAATATTACAACACATGTAAATTATGGATGATAGCTAATAGTAATATAATGTTTTTGCAACAATGTCAAAGAAAATATATCAATTCTAAGGGATGAGAATGGCAGATAAGGGAATATGGTATTTTTCCTTTTCAGTAAAGAAAATGTTATAAAATTTACTGATGTGATGACAGCACACCTCTGTGATGAAAATTAGAGGTACAGAGTGTACACTTTGAAAGTATTTTACAAAGAATGGGACGGTATAATACAATGAATCTTGAGGTGAAAGATGGACTGTAGATAACAGAACAAACACAAAAAATGTTACCTCATGAACTATAATACATAACACTAATACAGGATGTTAATCCGGTGGGTTGGAGGAAAATACACCAAATGTAAGATATGGCCCATAGTCAGTAATAATATTTTGACAATGCTCTTTCATAGTTTTTAAACAAACATTTCACAACAATGCAAGGTGGTGGTAGCATGATATATGGGAGACCTATATGATGATATGCATGCTTGTTTTGTAAGGTCGCATCTTTTACTATACACTTATTGTTTATGTATGTTCATTTAAGAATGATATACTTCAATAAAATTTTTGACTAAAAAAGAATGCCTGTTGTATTTTGTCTAAAGCCTTTTCTGCATCAAGATGATCAAATTATTTACCTTCTTCAATTTATTAATGTGTTGTATTACATTGATTTATTTTCTTATGTTGAACCACCCTTGCATGCCTGGGATAAAACCCCCTTGATGATAATATATATTTCTTTAATGTGCTGTTGGATTCAATGAGCACATATTTCTTTGGCGATTTTGCATCTATATTCATTAGAGAAATGCATCTGTAATTTTCTTTTTTCATAATATCTTTATCTGGCTCTGGGATTAGGGTGCTATTGACCACCAGTTGGTATATTTTGGCAATTTCAATTAAATTTAATCTAAAAATCATTTCTCAATTGCACCAGCCATATTTCAAGGGAATATTTAAAATGATTTTCTAAGATATATAGAATAATTATAAAACAAAGGGCAGTTCATTAATCAACTCATAAGTAATAGAACAAAATCAGTAACTTTGAGGCATTCTGCAGGCACCACACTCTTGTCCCCTTCCCTCACATCCAGACATAATTAATAACCTTATTTTTGTGAATATCAATCATTTGATTTTTATTAAAGTTTATTTTTAAATTCCCCAAACAATATACTCAATTTCTGATATAATTTCTAATTGTTGCATTTATGCCATGACAACTTATATTTGTTTACTGAAGTTTTCTATGCCAAGTATAGTGTTACATGTTTAACTGGAAGCCTCACATTTATTTTATTTAATTTCTCCCCATGAAAACTCCTATTAGGTGTTTAATTGTTGAATATATAGGCAAATGTTTTTCAGGAGCTATATAGTATTAAGAGGACTGGAATGCAAGTCCACTTACTTCCAAATCACAATCTTAAATATCTTACTTTAAAACACCTTTTAAATATCTGAAATTCTACTTCAAATTATTCATTCTTTTAAGTTCATATAACTTGTTAAATGCAATTCCTGTGATTTTCAAATTCCTCTGTAGTATGTTATACAGTTGTAAAGAGGTAAATTAAATAACAAGGATATCACTTCTAAAATGTATTATTACTTAAATCTTAGGCTTGTGTTATTGTAGATAACAGGGGACACATACTTTCAAAGATGTCCTAGTGTTGCCTCAGTTTCTCTAGACCTAATTTGGCTGATATAACAAAACACCCAATGACAAGCCTGGACAGAGCAAACCAGAATAAGGGCCACACTGAAGTCTTCACACATTCAAAGATTCCTATCATCTCTAGGTTCCCACTTCTCAACATGAAAATAAAGCCACAGATGATCACACAATTGAGAAGAGGCTCTATAAAGGTTAAAACTAGTTCAAGAATACAACAAAATGGTAGTATTTGCTTAATCTCAGAAAATTAATCTAAAAATAAATCTATTTTTGGAAAGATAAGGGTAGATGGAGTTTTCATATTTGGTGGGGTGTAGGATGGATGAAAAAGAGAGACATGCTTGTGTTTACAAACAGAAATATGTACCCACAATAGTCAACCACTGCAGTTAGAAGTGGGAAATTCTGAAGAAGGAAGAATGGAGGCTGAGGCAAGAAAAGGAGTTTTGCTACTTGTCACAATAAACATCATAAGTTATTTTCAGACTCTTGGCATGGATAATTTGGTTACAATTTAAAAGAAATAAAGAACAAAAATAGTACAGAGTGAATTCATACAAAGTAGGTGGTTTGATTAAAGATACTGTTTTGTATCTGCAACAATACTGCAGGAAACTTCCCCTCATCCCTTGCAAACACATTTACATAAAGGAGAAGAGAAAAGAGCTTCCTTTCATAGGTTTTTCTATTTGTTATTCCATAATCGCTGTTATTAATTTTTAATCTGATGAAATGGAAGATATAGAGCTAGATGTATGATAAAATTGTATAGAGAAAGCCCTGGGGATTTCTTAGAGCCCCCCCCCCCACCCAAATGTCCTCTTAAGTTTCCTCTTTGTCTTTTGAAATTTTAAATCCCCACCAAGGCAGTTAACCCAAGGAGCCAAACAAGCCCATAGTTCATTTCCTTTGACTCAATAAAAAATAAAGCTCTCCTGCCCTAAATCTTCCCTATAAGATTTAAAAACCCTGACATAATAAGTAGAATTCAAACAAATTTGCTTTCTATGTCTTAAAAAATCCTTTTCCATCCCTAGAACTCTAAGGCTACATCCATTTTGGCTCCCTTTGCTGCAATAAAACTTTGGTGTCCCAAGTAAAATCCCATATTCTGCATACTCTACTCTGATTTTTCATTCAAATATACATATAGAAAGAAAAACAAACAAAAAGGATGTATATGTACATGAAAGAGTACATTGAGCAAAATATATTTAAAAAATATTTGTTCATTATTGACCTCAATGATCTATAAGAACTGAATCACAATAGCTATTACCAATAATAATATTATATTTTTATTACTAATATTTCGACTTCATTATTTCAGATTTTTTCATTTCACATGGTGAATATTTTTTCTTGTTTTCTTTGTTGTCATTGTATATTACTATTTTTAAATTTTGATCCATCTATTCTTAGACTTCTGCTTTCCAGGTCATATAATGTCCAGTTGTTGTTTCTCTTTAAGATAGTTGTGCTGCTCAGTTGCCTCATGACCCCTGAGTTCATTTAGCCTGTAGAAAGTTGGGAGGGGATGGATACCAGACCCTGACTGATACCAGGCAATAGTGAGTTCAAGAAAGAGAAGAGGAGGGAATAGCCTTTGGGCAGAGAGGCTGCAGCATTGCAGACTCTATGGATACTCATCTGTGGAGTCTTAAGCTCCAAGGAAATCTACATGTCAAGGCTTCACTTTCAAGCCTTGAGGAACATGCAGCATTGGGAACTGCCTGGAATCCACTGGTTGTAGGGCCTTGGAGAAAGGAGATTATGTGACTGCCTGGGCACATCATTCCCTACATTTTGTCCCAGTTCCTCACCCAGCAGGGATATTGTGCTGCTCTGACTTTAATCCTGTTGATACTACTTCAAAGACCTGAACTTTGCCACTGATGCCTGGTGTTAGGGCAGGTAGGCAAAGCTTTTCAGAAAGCAATGAGAGAGGAGAGCCCAGAACAGAAATGAAAGCACTTCTCTTCAGCCTTGTCTTTTATAGGTGAGGAAGGCAGCCTGTGCACCAGGCTGTAGGTAGCTTCTCACCTTTTCCACTACACATAAACACAAATGCACACATAGATACACATACATGCACACCCCAAGCCAAAAAAAAGGGTTCCCTCCTCACAGAGTAGTTTTGCCTGCTCCTGGATACCATGTTTTCCTCTGCAGCTTCTTCAAGGACAGATTTCATTGGATAGAGTCGGCAGGCTCTACTAGTTCATCATCTTTTTAGGAACAGTACCTACATTTTGTGTTTTCAACTTCATTTAGTATCAAAAATGTTTTCCAGAGCTCTGACAAGGCCTGGATTCCTGAGATGAGTGTCTACTGAGCCCTTCACTCATGGAATGCCATAGAGATTCTATGGTTGGTTCATTTACTCAAAGCTTCAACTTTCAGTCCACCCTGAACCCCAAGCCTGCTGCTTAAGTCCCATTCACAGGCCCAGCTCTGACTCTACCCCTCCCAGGCTCAATCAGCTTTCAAGGGCCATCAACACTAGTCTAAATCTAAAACACATTAAACTCTTGATTTCTCAACTCTCTAAAACACATTAAACTCTTGATTCCTTAACTCTCTAAACCATGTTAAACTCTCAATTCCTCAACTTGTTTTTCAGGGTCCCTGACTGTACTCACATTCCCTTTCCAGAATCACCTCCACTGCTCCCCAGCACTTTCTCTGCACCTTAGTCATGCTGTTCTCCATGCACCTCTACTAATCCTCTCCATCCTGGCTCAGAGAGGAAGAGAACGGAAGTCCCACCTTCCTTGAACATGGGGATTCCCACTGTCTATCACTCAAATTCACATCATGGGAGTTTTCTCTGAATAGAACTTCTTAAGCCAGGATTTATACTTAGAAATCTCAGAGATATCCACAAAGTAAATGCTAAAATGGTGGGGAAGTTTTAGAGCCACCCTCCAACAGTATGGCTGGCTGCTCATCACATGTCCAGGCCCAGCTGAGGGCTTCAGGAGCAGTGTGCTGTGGGGGAAGAGCACTGTGATGGTAGTCAGGGTCTAGGACACTTGTTTGGTTCCTCATATCCATGCTTAATTGGAAGTTAAGTCCTGGGAAGTGGGAAGAGATGAGGGAGCATCACATTAATCCCAACCAAGAAGCTGGTAGGGTACCTGGCTCTGCCTTCCAGCTCTCTACTCTTCCATGGGAAGATCTCAGGAGCAACTCAACAATGGTGACAGATTTTCATTCTGGTGTCTCAGCAACACAACCTTCCTGAACTGGCTGTTCTAGACCTCCTCATCCTGGGAACTTCTCTGCAGCTTCTCCATGCAGGTGAGGGACAGGAAAGAGGCAGTCAGGCCTATTGGGTCTACTCAGAAATATATACTGATGTCATTACTAAGGAAAAGCTGTATACAAAGGCTCATGATCATGCCTAGAACTCTGTGCATACTACATAAATGAGAATTATTAGCAATAAAAAGGTCTGTGTGTGGATGCACACATATACATGAAGTCAGTTACACACACATACAATTGCTTAATCACCTTAGACTCCAAGGGACAACACTGGGATAGGACCTCAACACTGCATGTGCTCTGGGAGCCATTTCTGACAAAAGCTGGTGAGGTGGAGCAGAACTTCAGAGGAAAATCTACAGGAGACCACAGCTTAAGTGAACTCCTGCTCAAGCATGTGGCTCCTCCCTGACCATCATGGGGTTTTTGGAGCTAGCTCTAGTGGGAAGGCATGCACAGGATCCTGTCTGGCACTTGCAAAGAGTGGTGACTCTGGGTCTTCCAGAGTCTACACTGGTGACTAGAGAGAGCAGAGGGGAGAGAGGACATCCCAGTATCACTTAAACCATCACATCCCTGAATCTCTGGGTGCAGTTCCTGCCCCAGTCTCTCAGGTCCAGATGACCTCAGACAATGGAGTTAATCCCTTTATTTACACAGAAAGAAACTGAGACTCAGAGAGGAAAAGATGTGTCAATGTTCACAAAGCAAGTCAGAAATTTTATCTAGTTCTGCTCATGAGCTTGTTCAGATCCTAAGCCAAGGCTAAAGGTGAAATAGGAAATGTAGTCTGATTTCTCCATCCTACAGGAGTTTTGCCTATAATCTCTATATTGTAAAGGACATATGGGGAACAAGTGGAGATAGGGTACTATGGTCTAAAAACCCTGACTCCTTCTAGTCCCTGGCCAAGAGTAGGACTTTGTCAGAGCACAAATCACTGATGTCAAAGACATTCTTGAGTCTTCTGGAACTAATTGTGGAAGTATCAACATCTGGTCCTTAGACTCCATATAAATGATGGCATTTATCTCAAGAATCCTATGAAAGGATATCTACAAGTATGATCATAGCATATTTATTCATAATAGCCCCAAATTGGAACCAGTCTTGATTTCCATCAATAGGAGAATATACAAACAATGGGTGATAATTCATACAATTGAAAGTTACAAAATATTAAAAAGAATTAACTACTGTTATATACAACATTCTTATCCTGAAGAGTGAAAGAAACCTTACCCAAGAGAGTTAATAAATTATTATTTGATAGATTTGAACTACTTAAAACAGGAAAAACTTATCTGTGGTGGAAAACAATCAGAACACTGGTTGCATTTGTAGGAATAGAGGTTGGATTTACTAGGTGGGGGTTGACATGAGAGTATATTAATCTTTACTCCATAACCTTTTTGGAGTAAAGGTTAATATTCTACAACCTGATAGGGGTTTGGTTGAATAGGTATATATTGTTAAAACTCATCACTTAAGATATGTGTTTTACATTGTATGTAAATATTAAGTAAAAATGACTATACTAAAAGTGTTGAACTCTACAGATATTCATTCTTAATTTATTTAGGTAAAATTTACTGATGTCTGCAACTTTGCTTGAAATGGATAAAAATAAGTTAGTTCAATTTACAAATGGGGTATTGATAAAGCAAGTGAATTCAAATGTTAAAGATAGAATATTGTGGGCAATAAGTATCAACTGTAAACTTCTTTCAACTTTCCATTGTTTTTGAAATATTTTATCCTTATGTGTTGTGAAACCAAACTTTTCTGAGTCCCTTCCTATATTCATGTTTTCTGGAAGTCCCTAAGCAAAGAGATGAAAGTTCAGGGTAACTGAATCTGTTGGATTCATGACATAAATGAGGAAAGAAGTCTGCAAAAAGCATGGTCAATACACTTAGTCTCCAGCATTCTACATTCCTTTAGGGACTGCAAAGAATCACCCTGCCCTGCCTGTTCACTCCCCTACCCCATCCCCAGACTTCTGGACAGATGGAGGAAGGCCTTCCTTTCACAGATCAGAGGAAGCCACACAGCACAAGGAGCATGGATATGACTATGTGAAGGACAAACAGCTCACTGAGTGTGCCCAGTTAGGGAAATTGTTAGAACCACAGAAGAAATTGTTAGTATCACAGATTTCTGCTGGTTACTCCCCGATGAAGGAACTACTAGTATGGACTCACATATTCCTTCATCTGCTTTGGTGGAGAAGAAATGCACTAATTAAGGCTGAGCATACCTTTCTCCATGTCCTTCTTTTGCAGATACAGAGCCTGTGATGATGGTTTTAATTAGGGTTCTGACAAAAGTCTATTCTTTTGGGAATTAAAGAGGTCTTCATCAATTTCAACATCTGTACCTCTTGAGGTTTTCTCTTTCTACTCTGGTGTTCTGCATACAGATTTTACTGCCTGGTGCAGTCTCTCACAACCTAACTTCCATTTTTGCCAGCCAGTGGTCACAGGTTTATCTGGGATTCCCAAAATATTTACCAGGGTCACTGAGGTCCTGATGTTCTCCCTGTTGTCAATGCTATGAACATGTGCATTTTGACATTTCCTTCCTGAAATCAAAAGGGTTCAGCTTGGCATTTCTCTTTCTTTAGATGACCAGAACGTAGAGAAGGTGGAAGTGGATTGGAAGCAGGAGACCTGAATCTGTTCCTGGGATCCAGACAAAGCATGGTAAGAGCAGTTTCCTCAGCAGGGTCAACATTGAAGGGTAAGGGAAGTAGAGACCAGCAGAAGGAATGGGAACAGGGGAGTCTCCTCTCTGTGCCCAAACTCCTTTGTCTGCACAGATCATGTGTCCAGGCTTTTATCTCTACCCCTACCTATCTGGCCAATCCCTGCCTGAGGTTCAGGATGTATCACAATAGGACATCTGTAACTTTGCCCTAGTCTCCAAACATGTGACTCCCCAATCGGATTCCTTATCTCAATGTCTGTCCTTGCTTGCCAAGGGTACCAACCCCTCCATCTCAGTGACACTCATCCCTGTCTAATAAGGAGAAATCCAGTTTGTAGGTGAATTTATTTAGCATCAGCATCACACTGCCATTTGGAAGGGGGCAGATCTCCAACCCAATATTAATAGCACAGGTCACAGGGATGAGGAAGGAATTTCTAAGTGCATCAGGGAGGATGCTTAAGTGCAAGAGTTGTAGCCCCTCCCTTCCTCCACTGCCTATATCCTATCCCTCTGAAGCCATGTCCCATGTATACAGACCATGGTTTCCATGGTGGCAGTAAACAAACCTCAGCAAAGCCTTTTCTTTTTTTTAATAAACATAACAAACATTTCCTCTTGTTTGTTTTTATTTAATAAAGTGAAGTATTCCTGGGTCAAGGTCTAGAAAAAGATAGGAATCCAGAAATATGAATCAGTATTCAGGATTACTTATATCCTGTGTTTGTCTAGTTGAAAACGAAGTAAAGAGGCTGATAATTGCATTTGACAACACTAAGGTTTTATTGACACACATGCCAAAGTCCAGGGTCAACATGAGTAAAATTTGATAATCCATCCACTGCTTTTTGTTGGGACCCTGATAGACCACTTTTTCGGTATAAATGTGAAGAAAAAGTAAAAGAGTACATAAAAACTCAAGTCTTCAAATTAGATGAACTTTGTCCTGGATTGCTGATGTCCACAGGGACTGGAAGAAGCAAACTGAAGATCCATTTGAAGGAGATTAGCACCACTCCAGGCCTAACATCATTTCTATAGTTTTGAAACATAATGTCAAACATAATAAAAATTGACCAGGTAAAAAAAGAAACAAGATAATATGAGTGAGAAGCAACAAAATCATAACCTCGGAACTCCATATGCTGGCATATTAGGTGGAGAGTGTAAAATAACAGTATTTATTACCTTCAAAGACATTAAAGATAAACTTAAAAATTATAATAGTGTACTGGAAAGTTTAAAAACTGACAAGGAGGAATACACACACACACACAAATAAACTAAAAAATAAAATTGAATAATGAAGAACTCAGTGTATAGGAAAGACAGGTTAAATATATCAGAAAAGAGAATGATGAACTAGAAGAATTAGCCTTGAAAAATATAAAAAATAAAACCTGAGAAAAATAATGAAAAATATTGAAGAGAGTGTAAGAATGATAGAAAAATAGGGAATAAAATAAGAATTTACAACATATCTTTCAGTGGAAGTTCTAGAAGAAGACTAAACATAGAATAGGGCAGAAATTATATTTTAAGAGATCGTGTCTAACAATTGTTAAAAATTGATGAGAGGAGAGGGGGCAAGATGGCGTTGGTGTAGGAGGGCGCACACTGCAAGCTCCCAGAGCAAGGCGGATTGGGGACGGGGTCCTGCCCGGGGGTCTGTGCTGTGCACG